>CANYBF010530978.1:0-13954 GCA_948192965.1 Dalechampia spathulata
GCTTTTGATGCAATCAAACAATACTTGGCAACCCCTCCGATCTTGCAAGCTCTGAAAGCGGGTATTCCTTTGACATTGTACCTCGCGATCGAGGAGTCATCTTTGGGGTCAATGATAGTTCAGGAGGATACAGCAGGACTAGAGCATCCAGTTTACTACTTGAGTAAGAAGCTCCTTGAATATGAAGCCAAGTACAGCCAGGTTGAGAAGCTGTGTCTCGCCATGGTATGGGTCACGCGAAGGTTGAGGCATTACTTTCAGAGTTACACTGTGAGGGTAATCTCTAAAGAAGACCCAATGCGCTATCTGTACAACGTGCCATCACTTGTGGGGAAACTGGCTAAGTGGTTGGTATTGCTATTAGAGTTCGATATCGAATACATTCCGAAGAAAGTCATCAAAGGCAGGGCTATAGCAGAATTCTTGGCTCTACAACCGGTTGAGGGTACAGATCACTGGGAGTTAGAGTTTCCGGATGAACACCTGACCATGATCATGCTGGATGTTTGGAAGATGTACTTTGACGGAGCGGTTAATTGACAAGGTACTGGGATCGGGGTAATACTGGTCACCCCTACAGGCGACATAATTCCAATGGCGATGAATTTGGAATTCCCGGTCACCAACAATATGGCGGAGTACGAGGCATGCGTTCATGGTATCGAAGCCCTCATTGCACTGAATGTCAAGGAGGTGGAGATATTCGGAGATTCACTTTTAGTAGTCCAGCAGACGAAAGCTGAATGGGAAGTTAAAGAGGAACGGCTGAAACCGTATTCGGCTCATCTACGTAGTCTCCTCGTCATGTTCACCCGATGTCAATTCCGCTATCTACCTCGGAGTGAGAACCAGATGGCAGATGCTCTTGCTACCTTAGCATCTCTATGGGAAGGCCCTAAGTAATCTAAGATACGGCCTCTCGTTGTGACAACTTCTAAAGTCCCGTGCCATTCTCACTCGGCTGTGTTGATTGCTGAAACAGACAGGAATGAGTGGTATGTGGACATCTTGAGATTCCTGAAGGATGGGAGTTATCCTGAGGAAGCTTCCAAAACTGATCGAAAGACACTCCACCGATTGGCCTCTCAGTATCTGTTATTCGGGGATGACTTGTACAGAAGGACTATAGATGGACAACATTTGCATTGCACAACAAGGTCAGAAGCGCAGCAACTTATGGAGGACATTCATGCTGGCTTGTGTGGTGCACATATGAATGGGTACGTCTTGTCCAAGAAGATCTTAAGGCAAGGTTTCTACTGGACCACTATGGAATCAGACTGCATCCGGTTTGTTAGGCGTTGTAAAGAATGTCAGGTACATGGTGATCTGAAACATCTCCCTCCATTGGAACTGCAAAGTTTAACATCTCCTTGGCCATTCTCAGCATTAGTTGAATTGGTGATTCAAAGCTTGATAATTGATACTAAAACTAATTAATGCTAACTTATCATGGTTATTTAGAAAATATATGAATATTTATTTATGTTTGATATATATTGTACTTTATACTTATCAATATTCAGATAAAACTAAATAGGATATGCACTTGATATGAAAAATTTTAAATTTTATATGCACTACGAAGTTTTATATTCAACGTTTATCATTTGATAAATGTAGGTAAGAGTAATCAAGAGGGATAATTGGATTAGCAAAAGATCAATACAATTAAGACACTCTAGATTTTATTCAAACCTTATATACACTTTTTAGTAATATAACATATTCCTAACAGATCTTTTTATTAATGCAACTATTATTATATAGTTTATTAGCAGTAAAACGTTTATGCATGTACATAGTTTATAAATATTAAAATTAACCAACAAATAGTAAATGTGTGGCTTGTTCATGTGTATTTTAAAAAAATTATATACATCTTTGTATATGATTTAATAGATTCCAAATGATTAGTATATTTAATCAACATTCGACAAGAGCATGCCTCACCAAGATGAGTGTAATAGAACATGGGTTAGTTAGGTTATATATCCTTGATGCATCTAATTATGTCATCCTTTTTTATCTCTATTGAAGATGTTATGTCCTCGCTTTTTGCTCTTTCTACTTTTCATTATGAGTTATATTAGTCTACCAAGCATCATTATAGTTCACTATGTTCTAGGTTAGTACATAAGTTAATTCTCCTTTTTAGTTTGTTCATATTGATGTTTACACATCCTCCATTTTCTTTTGTTCTTTATCCTCATTTGACTCCAACTACTTATTCTTTTATTGCCTCTTCATATTCTATTTCAATTTCCAAGATTGTTGATGTAATTATATCAACCCAATTTGAGAACTTACTCCATAACCCAATACAAGATTCTTTTAGCATGCTTTGTCCTTGCTCACATGCTTCACAAGAAGATTTCCTCGACAGTCACCCATCCTAGAAATGCCCCAAGTCAAGCACACTTAACTATAAAGTTCTTATGAAATGAACATTGAAAAGGTAAGTGAACCTTATTGATGGGGATAGTACCTATCAAATCTCTTAAGTTATTATTGATTGTACAATTTCATACATGCATAATCTCAAAACTGCTCGAGCTATTCTCAATTGTATAATCATATACCTATACAATCTTGAAATCACTCAACTATGCAACCTTATCTTTATATAATTTCAAAATCCATCTTCTTCAAGTATGGGATCAATTCATTAATCCACCCCTACACCTAGAAGCCTATCATGAGTCACTCTTTGTTCATGCTCTCTCTAGCTGACTACCACTTCCTACCCTCATTATTCTGAGGTGTCACAATAGCTTTATCTCACATTGGTTGAAAAATGGCAATGGTGGAGGAAATGATTGCTTTTAATACCAATCATACGTGGACTCTAGTTGATTTACTGCCTGGTAAACATGTGATTAATTATAAGTAGGTCTTTTTTGTTAAGGTTAATCTTGATGGATTTGTGTCTTAATTAAAAGCCTAATTGGTAACTAAAGGTTATACCCAAACTTATGAAGTTTATTAGTTTAACACCTTCTATGTGATGGCAAAAGTAGATTCTGCTAGGTTGTTTATTTCTTAAACTATGATCTATTAATGGCCTCTTTATCAAGTAGATATCAAAAATGTTTTCTTACATGGTGAATCTCCAAGAGCAAGTATGCATAAAGTAACCACCAGGGTTTATTACTCAAAGGGAATATGGGAAGGTATGTAAGCTTTAGAAATCTTTATATGTCTTAAAATAGAGCCCTATGCTTGGTTTGGTAGATTCGATAAAGCTATATAGTAATTTAAGATGTGGAAAAGTTCATGTGATCATTCTATTTTTTTTATAAGCAAACTAAGTTTAGTTTCATTCTTCTGGTTGTGTATGTTTATGATATTATCATTAATAACAGTGATGATATAATCATTTTATCTTTGAAATCCTTTTTGCATACTTAATTTCAAATAAATATTGTAGATTAATTAAAATATTTCTTAAGTGTTGAGGTTACTATAAGTAAGCAAGGTATTTTCTTATCATAAAGGAAGTGTGTTCTTGATTTGTTAAAAGAAATCAATAAAATGAGTGACAAGCCCTCCTCTACACTAATGACACCTAGTTTACAACTTGCAAAGCAAGATAGTGAGTTATTTTTAGATCTTAACTAATACATGACATCGGTTGAAAAGTTAAACTATCTTACAGTCGCTTACCTTGATACTATATATTCTATTAGTGTTATCAATCAATTTATATCATCACCAACAATTAATCATTAGGCAACTTTGTAATAAATTCTATGTTATATGGAAGGTGCACCCATATTTGGTACAGTCTATAAGAATCATGCTTACTATGGTGGGGCTTTCACTATGACCTAGAATAAGGCTTGCAATAGATTGCACCAGGAGCTTGCTTGGAGCAAAAGTGCAATCTTCTCAAAGGGCTACCTCAAGGAATAAAATGGATTTAATGAAGGTCATAAGATGGAGTCACCACTAAATGGTTCCAGATTTAGTTTAACCAACCCATAGCATCAGTGCTAAGTTAAACCCTTTAAAGATGGATTTGGGTTGTGAAGATCTATTTTCTAAGAGTTTTTAATTCAATTTTACCATTTTAGTCAAGCTAATCATCCTAGGTAGGCGAGCACTAATAAGGATGAATAAAGCACACCACATAATGTAGCATGGCAGCAATCATGGTAGATGTATCATGATATAAGCATGGTATGAATGAATAATATGGTATCATGATATGGCAATCATGGTAAATATAGCATGTGAACTAACATGACATAAGCATGGGATATGAGATGATATAGCATAGGTATGATATGTGAAAATTATATGGTATAAGCATGACATATGAAGAATGACATGGCATAAATATGACACGTAAAAATGACATGGCATAGGTATGAGATGTGGAAATAACATGATAATATGGCATAGCATCATAATAAAGCATCACAACATAATAAGGCATATCAGCATAATACGGTATAGCTGCATAAATAAAAATTAATAGCCCAGAGAAAAGGATCAAGAGAGATAAGGGGAACACATAATGAATAATGTTGATCATACATGTGAAAAGGGGAACTAATAAAATAGAGATCTATTCTATTATAAAGGATCTTCAATAATACAAAAATCCAAGATGTTAAGCAATATCTCCTATACCTGAGAAATTGACCTCAGATAAAATGAGCCAAAATCATGAATGGGAAATGCAAATACGCAAACAATGTTAGGTAACAAAAGAAATATAGGACATGATTAACTAATCTAATGCCATATAAAAGCATGAATCAAGGGTCAAAGTCCAATGAATGTAATGGCAACACTCATGAAAATCCAATAATAAACATTAGTCAGATCATGAAAAATGTCAAAATAATTAATTTTAGGAAAAATCAATCAAGGATATAATTGGAAGATTCTATGATCGCATGTGATATCACTTAGAAATAAATCAATACCCAATTAAGCCTAATCATGTCAAGTGATAAATAAAATACAATTAAATAGCATTTAATTGAGAAACCAAGTAAATTAATTGATTTAATAACAAAACAATGAAAATTGATCATGGAAAATGAAATTGGAGGACTCTTGTATTATTTAGACATCAATTAGAGATGATTCATACATCCAATTCCACTCAAATCATATCAATTGCAAAAAACTACCAATTAAAAAGGTTTTTAACTTAAAAATTAATTTTGAAGCCAAAATGAATCAAATTGAAGTAATTTTTGAGGAATTCATATCATTATGGTTACTATAGAACCTTAAATGCTGCTGAAAACTTCAATTAGCATTGCAAAGTAAGTGAAAATGAGTGAAAAATCATGTAACTATGAAAATATGGGAACTATATGCATAGCATATAGCATGATATATGCAGTATGTACAAAAAAATAAGGCTATATACATAGTATGAAAGGTGATATGTACTACATATAGGGTCATGTGCGCCATATATAGTATGTAAAATCATAACAAAATGTGTTATCGTATAAATGAAGTTATTTTCACATGCAATATAAATCAACAAGTTTTAAATTTATAATCCTTAAATTATGCCACCGCAAGAATACAGGTCGGAACTACAGTATAAGGGCATTGTTCACTAGGACCAAGAGTGGCTAAGTACTAGCTATTGATTTTATTGATTATCTAGGTAATTCAACATTATAGTTTACTTAATGAACTAAAAACATAAACCAACTACTAAATATATATAATATATAATTAAACCTAAGATTGAACGATGATGAACAAAGATTAAACCTTCATTATCAATCTAATTACCAATTTCAAAGCAGTGTTTAGATGTAAAGTTCTTTCTTCCAAAAGAGTCTTTACCTACTAAAGCTTAGCTAACACCCTACTTTCGTGACTCTTAAGATTAACTTTAGCGATTAAGTTCATTTACTACACCTTGTACCTCCAAATTAATTAACTCGTGTGTCTAGGTAGTTATCGTTCTGTGTTCTTAAATTCGTTCGGTTAGGTTAAACCTTCTTTCAAAGCGATTAACAAAAATAATTTGACATTTTCATGTTAAAATGGCTCATTCTAACAATCAAATATCATAAGTATGAATCACAATTTAAGAACATAAAGAGATAAATGGATTCATAATAAAAAGGAATTAAATCTATTCAAAACATCATTCAATCCTTAAACTATCAAACCATAACTGGAAAATATATAAATAAAAAGAGTATGATGAATAAAGAAAGTAAAACCATAATAAATATTTAAAACTAAAATATAAAAAGATGGAGATGAAGAGAATCTTGATCAATTCTGTTGCTTATGCTATTCTATCTTCTATTCTTCTCGATTCCTCCTCAGCTGCTTCCTTAAAGTCTTGATGAAAGGCTATGAATAAGAACAGAAAATAGAAGAGAAGATTAGCAATCACACCAATTGAATCTCATCTTCTCTCCCTCTCCCCCTTAACCTAAAACCCTAACCTAGACTCTCATGATCATGAGTGAATGAATGTATGTCTGAATGAATCCCCCCATGTTCTAAACAAATAAAATCCTAAATAACTATCTTAATCAAGTAAATGCATCCTAACCGTCTAATTATTATGATCTTAGGGCTAGAAAAAGAAGGATAAATATGGCCTAAATCCACCACACAAGTCGTGTAAATGCCACACGAGTCGTGTGGCTTTTGAATCGATTAAAAAGAGCAAAAATAGAAGAAGGCCGAATGGTACACGAGTCATGTATGGCCTTACATGACTCGTGTAAGGCTCGTATGAAGTCAAAACAGAAAGAAATCAAATGGTCGAGCCATCCATGACTCGTGTAAGGCTCAGCAGGGTCATTAAAACCTAATTTTCTAAGCTTGAATGGGAAAACTAAACTTCTAATACCTAAAACTATGATTCAACTACAAAATATTACCTAAGAAACTTACCTAAGTAACTAAGAAACTTACTAAATCCATGTAAAATCCATCTAAATAAAACTAATTCCTAGGCTATATGAAATATTATGAAAATTATGCAAAATATGTATGAAATTATGCTAAGTATATAATATATGAATATGATGCATGAGAACATGAATAATGCATGAAATACTATATTATATGCTTATGTTTGAAGGGAAAAACATGAAAACAATGCTTAAAAGGACATTATATTAAGGGGGAAAATATATGTAAAAATCATGGTTATCAATGAGTATTTAAGATGAAATACAAAAGAAATCATAAATCCAAGCAAATATGTGACTGTTATATATCATTCTAGCTATAAGAAATCTAAGAATGCTACTATTACATTCATGATTGAAGCCAATCAATGAAAAATTAATGCAAAATCACAAACTCATAAAGAAATTAAGAGAAAGTGGGAGAAAGAGGCATTCCAATACTCATCAGACTGATTAAGCTTTAAATTTGATTCCAAAAAGTGTTTAGGGAATTTAAGTGAAGATTAATTAGTCTCTAATCTTAATTAAGAACTTAATTAAGTTTTTTAATAAAGTGAAGAGTGATTTTGGTAAAGTTTACCTACAATTAATTAAATTTAAACTTCTTTCCTATAAGCATACAAGCTATATTTATAGGTAAGGATCATGGGTTGCTAAAAATGAGCTAGCAATATGGGATTTTATCAATTCTGAAAGTGATATGTACAACATATAGTGCAGAAAAGTGTTATATATGTAGTACGTAGCGATATATGTACAACACACCAAGGAAAACATCCTATATGCGCCCCACACTCGAAGTGCCTAAGGATGTGTGCCCTATACTCTTTAGTCCTCATTCATGACATAAAGGTATGGTAACATATGGAGCATGTTAGATTTGCATAGGAAAAGGCCATGCACTATATGCATTTCCATTGAATATACGTAACATGTAGCACTATATGCTCTGCACATTAAGAAATGCATGTTACATGCTTCACCTTCCACAAGCAAATGTAACATGCTCTGTATGTTTAGAGCACTCGTAGGAGGCTAAAAGGCATGTGTGCAAATTTGGATTGACATCAGATATCTGTACCAAGCTAAATCAAATAAAACCCAAAGGTCTCACTTACATAAACATTGAGTGTTTTTCATATGCTAATAGATTTAGGTCTAAGATTAATAGAAGATTAATTACAATAAATTATATGTTAGTAAGAGGTAATGTAGTCTCATGGAAGAGTAAAAAATACAACGCAGTATCCAATTTGAGAGTAGAGTTAGAATATAAAGCCATGGCTCAAAAAGCTTATGAAGTAATGTAGGTAAAATAACTTATGAACAAACTAAGGCTCAAAATTGCTTTATTGGTGAAGTTATGGTGTGATTGTTAGTATATGCCTTAGACCATTATGTAACCCTATAATTTTGTATTGAATTTAATTAACAAAAGGCATTATTCATTATTCAATATTGTATTTTTATATCTATTTTACTTAAGAGTATTAAACTAAATAGTGAAATTCAAGATTATGTTAGTACAAAAGAATTCAAAAAGAGTTTATGAAATAAGATTCATGTTTTATATAAATGTTCAAAATTTAAATTATTACTGATCATAGTATTAATAAGATTGAATATTATTAATGCGAATAGATCATCATATGTTATACTTCCTTTTAAGGGTGATTCTTTTTCACTATGATATTGGATATCTAAAGTAGACATGTGGATGAACAATATAGTATTGATTCATTGCAAACCTTGCCAATGATATTTCATAAGGATAATTAATATATGTATGTAAACTTATCTTACTCATGTCAATAGTGCAATTATCCTTGTACTTGAGATATCAAGGCTATCTTAACAATGGATTACTATACTTTGACTCTTACACTTTCTTCCTCCTTAGGATACATTCATAGCTTGGAGACTAGGTGTAGTTTGAAGTGATTAAGGATATTTATATATCAATAAAGGATTCATCACTCTGGATTAATAGTAAGGGTGGTTTATCTCATTGACTCATGTAATAATCTCTTATTTAGGAATCTCTAACAAGAGTAGAATGCCTTATATTGAATATGATTCACAAGGAAATTTTAGAAATAAAGATTATGGTATATGAAACATCAAGTTTAAGGTATGATCTTACATATTTCATCATGCATTAAATTGACATTTATTCATACTCAAACCTAAACAAGATTGTGGATGGTGAAAGGAGTTTATTACATCAAGATATGATATGGGATGGTTGTAGTTAAAACTATTAACCTTTTGATGTTTGGATAATCATGATGTATGACTAAACATTGCTCTTAATTTATGTATAATAATATTATTAAAAAAGATTTCATAATATTTTAGTATGTTGCCAACATATTAAGAACCCAAAAGTTTGCACACTAAAAGTTAAGGAATTAGGATCTAGAATTAGATGTTAAAATCATATGTGATATTATTTCATGATTATACGATAATCTAAATATTTCATGTCTATGAGATAGATCATGCAAAGAGCTTTGATTTAGTACTTTCATCATGTAAATTAAACATGTGTAGCTCTAAATACATAGGCATTAAGGTAGCATGTGCAATGCATATACTTGTGCACATATGAGTATTATATGCCTTGCACATGCATCTTATATGGGAAGGGATAATCATCTTATATGCATTCTCTTATCTTATTCTTGTTCATACTAGTCTCTTGAAAAAGTTTTAGTAAATTATTTATTAATCATTCTTGTTTGACTTATGTGGATAATTTGGAGATCCTCTAGATTGAGGATTGAAAGGTTTACTACAACCTTTTTGATGAACAAGAAGGAAGGAGATAGCAAAAAAATTAAGTGTTGCTTTCACTTTATACCATGATTCCTCCCATCTAAATCTATTTTCCATGAATTTAATTGTTAAATCAATGTTTTCATGTGATTTTCAAAAATTTGAAGAGTTCGTCTGCTACTTTTTTGCACATTGTTTTACCAACAATGCAACTAAGTTGATCTTTATATTTGCTTTAAATGTAGCATTTCATGAACAAACTAAGCATATCAAAGTTTATTATCACTTTGTTCAAAAAAAGATTTAGTGAAACTTAATTTAACAGGTTTTATGAAAACTAGCAATCAATTAAGGGATATTTTCACAAAGCACTCAATGGAGTTTAGATCAATTACATTCGTGAGAAGTTAGGCATGATCAATATTCATGCTCTAATTTAAGAGAGTATATTATAGATATTGTACATTAGATAACATTCTATCACATCCATTTTAATTCTTATTTTAATTATAATTATTAAGAATATTAGAATAAATATTAAATTAAATAAGATTGACGGATAAAATATATGTATCTATATGTATATAGCTATTGCTTGAAATGTTTTATTATAGATATTAATCTCGTTAATAAGAAAATAATATGTTGATAAAGTGATTAAGAAATGATTTGTCAGATTTATACTGGTTATTACAGATTTTAGTTATGATTATAATATTGTTTAGTTATATCTTAATTTTAGTGGCTAAATTATTAGTATAATTAGTGATTAATTAAATAAATAAATAATTTAACATTTAAATTATTTTATTATACTTATAAATAATGATGTTATTGATAAAGTATAGAAATATAGTTAATGTTTGAATCATTTTACTTAAATGTTTAGATATTTATATTTCTAATGTCACCAGAAGGTGAAACCATAATTATTAAGGAAATGACTCTAAGTAAAATATTAAAGTCAATACTATTTGGTATATTGCAGGATAGAATGAAATGATGAATGAATAATAGTTTGAATTATGTATGAATAGTGTATATAGTAAATATTGAATTATATAAGGTAATTAATTATATTCATATATATATATATATATATATATATATATATAGGTGATTTGGCTTACAAATTGAAATGTAAAGAATTAAATAAATTTTCATTAGCAAATTGTTACATTTACCATTTGCATTGCTTGAATACATCTAATCATATGAATGATTATTGTTTATCTTAGAATGATGTAAATGTCATAAGCTAGCCATAGTATGGATTATTAATTAGTTTTATGATCATAATTACATTTAATTATATTTTTGATTTTGACGATTAAATTATTAACGTAAGCTATTGAGTAATGAAATAAGATTAATAATTTGATGATTAAATTATTTTATTCTACTTATAAATGATTACATCATTGGTGTTGTACTATAATATAGTTAATGTTTACATTATTCTATTTAATATATATATATTCTCATTTCTAGTACTGCTAGACAATATAATTATAATTGTTATAGGATGATTATGAGTAAAACATTAAAGGTTGGGGCTATTTAATAAATTTTATGATAAAAGAAATACAAAAATTGAATAAATTGTAATAATCTATAGTTAGTGTATTTAATATGCTAAATTATATATATATATATATTTCTTGAATTTAAAGAAATCATTTCCTCTAAAACTTTAAGTTTAGTGATGATTAGGTATGACATGATCATTAATGAATTTATGTAATTATTATTTATTTATTTATTTATTCACTTATAGGTATTAGAACAAATGAACTATAATAGCATTGTCATACTTGTTATTATATATAATTAATTACATTTAAATGATCATTGCTTGATATATATTAGTTGGATGTTGGAAGTCGATCATATTATAAGTTAACTAATCAACTAAGTATAAGAATGAATTGTTGTTAACTAAAATCTTAATGAATTGAAAATGATTAAGTAGAAAATTGTATTACAAGTGATAAATAAACTAAGCATTGAAACTTAATAAAATTCATATAAGGAAAACCAATTCATATGAAGTAGTATATTGCTTAAGGAAAGAAATTAGAATTGATAGGCTAACTGAAAGAACATTAAGTGAATAGGAAAATGTTGTTATTGAACTAGAGTGAATATTCTAGAGGCGATGGAATAAAATCTTTCCTCCCAGTGTAGCTCTCTTAAGGTATGGAGAAGTGTATAAAAGTAAAAGGATTTAAGGAAAAGAAAAGAGAAAGAGGAAGAGAAGAATTGATTTGAGGAGAAAGACAAAAGAGAGATTGCTATCAAGACACTTGTTGCATATTGTTAGAGTCAAATTAATTAAAGAACTTAAGATTTGATTATGCATAAGAATAGATAATTGATATTTACCTATACGTACGATTTATGAATAAGTCTATTAATAAGTGTATATGATTTAGAGAAACTATTGAATAAGAAGGGACAAAGACCAAATTTGTTTGAGTGTTATTTGAGATAGAGTTTGCCTATCTGTATTGTTGTGGTTGATAAAGGAAAGAGGGAAGAAGATAATTTGCATGCTGATCATGCATAGTAAGAAATTGATTGTTCATAGAGTGATTACATTATGTGTAAGGCATCAATAAATTACAAATGAATCAACTTAACCATGGAATCATTTCTTTAGAGTATATATTGTGTTCCTATCTTGTAACCCTGTATTGGTGAGTTAATGGAGTGTTATAAATTATAGGTTGGTTGAATAAAAGTTATGAATTAGTTAATTAAACATATATATCTAGTTAAGTTTTTGTATATGATATGTATAAGGTTAACATACGACATGATAAATGAGAAAGTTTTCTTTAAAATGAATAGGAGAGAAGGAAAGTTGATCAATGGAGCATACATAACTATTGCATTCCTTTTAAGAAATAGACATACTCATATGCATAGTGATTTACGTTAGTTATGGCTTGGGGTAGGCAGATTATATTTAAAATAGATCATAGACATTTTTCTGCTGGAACGGAGATTGCTCATGTTCCATTTTTATATTGAGTGGAATTGGATGGTTTAAAGGTTGTCATCAGTAAACTGGTAATTAACTAAAATCTGAAATCGTTATTATTACACTAAAGTTTCCATAGGAAGAGTTTACACCCCATCCTTACTGAAACTTGAACTGGATTGATGAAGAAAGCTAGAGAGATGGTGAGCCAAAAGCTTTAATTGAATCTTGGAATTGTTTATTTATATAGCTAATTTCTATAATCTAGAAACCTAATTCTTACATGGATTTTGAAGATCTGATTTTAATTGGTTTTACCACCACCTAGTTATACACCAAACCTAATAAATAAAGACTTAAATAATAACTAAAGATTCATGTTAACCTTAAGAAACGTGCCATACTCTCAAAGGAGTGGACCATAGGTTGCTAATTAAAAATTAACCTACTTAGATCAAATGCACACAGGCATAAATGCATTATTAGGAAGTACTAAATTGTACTCTTGCTACTGATACTAAACTATAAAGTCTTGAGTTGAGTAATGGTAATCAATGTTAAATTTCTCCTTCATATTACAAATGATGTGAATATGATATTTTATGGACTTGTTATGAGGCACTTAAGGAATGTTCAGTTGTACATTATTAAATTAAAGTTACTAATTTAATATGGGATGATTTTACATTAGATTGGGGATAACCATACATGTATATGAACTACATAGTTTATATAATAGAAACTACACCACTTTAAGCTAACTAGTACACTCTCAATTAACTTAGTGAATTTCTCAATTCATGAAACTAATAAAGCCATAAGGGGATGGACGTGGGAGTGAGTGATGATTAAAATTTCTTTAAATTCCATGTGCATGCTTGAATATACAACCTTTCATAAATATAAAGCAGCCATGAACGTTGAAGCAGGGATTCTAGGGGTTAATAAAGATAAAGATATGATTGCAAGCAGAATTAAATCCTTTAGTCTCTAAGGACTTAGTAAAGAGCAAGAAGGATATCGATCTCAGGGAGTCTTGGTATCATTTCAATGCTTAATTATAAGGTTCATTGATTTCTAATATTGTTATGTCACGAATTGGATAGATTAGGATTATAATTAGAAAACTAAGTATTGATTCTTAAAGATACAATTAGTTGAGTTGAGTATGAATAATGTTAAAACAAACCAATGTAGAGATGACATTTTCATTTATATTACATAGTATTCTCATACCTATATAATGTATATTCACATTATTTTCCATAAA
>CANYBF010531032.1:0-43461 GCA_948192965.1 Dalechampia spathulata
TATACATATATATTATTAGGTTCTTTTGTTAATATTTTTTAATCCTATGTTATAACTTAATTGAATTTTAGTTTTTGGTTAATTAATATTTTGATATATTAGAATAACAAATTTACTAAGAATTAAAAGTTAATAAAAAAATTAAATTCAATAGAAAAAGCATGCATAATTAATATTTATATTATTATTTTAAAATAAAATTTATTTAAAAAATAAATATATGAAATCCCTACGGAATTGGCAACAAGTGTACAATTCATAATCGTTCTACTAATCTTAATCAATTAATACAATAAAAGGATTCTTCAATATGAATCATAATCTCAGTATTTTCAGGCTCATACCTAAACCTTTACAACAATTACAATCTCACATTAATTAAACTCTCAAATACAAGTTAATACTCCAAGCATTAATCTCACACTAACCCACAATGACAAAACCTAACACTTAGGTTATAGGAATACAATACAATAATAGTTTACAATACTAGAATTGTAATATAACAAACAAATTTACTTGCTATTGAAGTTCAATGCTTAAAGGAAGCTTTACTCTATAAAAATAGTTGTTAGAATTTGAATAAAAAGTGTATGTTCTAAAAATAGAACCTTTAGACAATGTTTAAATTGAATCTGGAAAGTCGCATACAGTGGTACAAGTTTCCGTATGCTTGTATCAATTCAAAAACATAAATTCAAATATAAGGCAAAAGCTTGGTACGGTCGTACCATCCATTGGTACTCTCATACAGAAATAAATCTACTAATAAGTAAAATTCTTGCGAGCAATGGTACACCCGTACCAAACTTAAGGAAACAAAACCAATTTGGTATGATCAGTCGTATGCCCGTACCACATAACACAAAGAATCAGTACGCCCGTATCAAAACTGGTACGCTAATACCATACAAAGTAAAGTCAATCCAACTTGGTATAGTCAACCGTATGGTCGTACCACACAACAAACACAAATATGGTATGTTTGTACCACACAAAGAAGACTTGTTTTAAATTACAAATAACTTAAATTAACTCACATAAAATACACATATGAAAATCTTGAGTTTAACAATATCATATTACCACGTCAGTTTAATTTTAAACAAATATATAGATGGATTATTATTATAAATGATTTTTAAAATTATGATATTTTTATTATATGTTAAAGTTTTAGAGGAAATTATAAGTCTACGTAAAAGATTTAACTACCATTATCATTATGAAATTATTTAATTATTTAAATATCGAATAATAATTTTTAAAAAGATGAATTGACATTTTCAATATAATATTGAAAATACAACTATGAATTGTGAATCAAAAGTCAATAATTAAATAAGATAGTTATTTATAATTTTATTAATTATAAAAATTTATTTGATTCAAATAGAATAAATTTTATTATGTATTTAAAAAAGATTTCCTATTCACTTTTTCTTAGTTTTATGATTTGAAAAAAAAACAACTCTAATAAACTTATTTACAAAATAGGAAATTCCATATTTAAATCTTTATTGATTATATCATATCGTCCACTTGACATGATATGATATTAAAATAAATTCATCAAACTTCAAAAATTAATTTTTTTATGAAACTAATAAGCACAATATGTATCATTTAAATATGAAAAATTTTAATTTATATGAAAATAAATTATTTTTGTTTTATAATTCATTATGTAACAGAATAATAATAATTTAAAAGCATTTTTTTGGCTTATTAATATATAAAATATTTGATGAAATGAAATGAAATGAAAAATAAAGGAAATAAAAATTTAATCAAGTTAAAGAAATTAAAAGAAAAAATAACTTTAATTTCCTTCAATTTTACTTTTCTTTCCTTTAAATGAAAGAAAGAAAGAAGTAAACTAATAGTAATTTTGTACATCACATCAAGAAAAATAACTAAAAATTAATTATGATTAATAGAAAATAAAAAGTAATTTAATAAAAAAATGGCTAAATTGAATTGAAATTATTAAAAGAAAACAATAAATGGTACAAAAAAAGATCAATCATGGTAAATTAAATTATTAAAAGAAAAATAAGAAAATAGAAAAGATAAAGGAAAAGGAAATAAGCAATTTTCCTCAATGATTGGAAGGGAAAACAAGAGCCACATTTCTTGTCTCTTTGTCCAACCATTACTATGGAATAAGTCTCATTTTTGATACCTTTTAATTATATATTATAATCTCCATTTTCTTTTTGTTTTTCTGTAAATGGGTTTTCTTAATTTTTACTAAATCAATTTTTATATTCATTGGTTAATTAATTAAATTTTTTATATTTAGAAATTAATTAATAATATTCCAATTAATCTCACATTTGGAAAAGTGATAACAATATATTGTTGTTATTATATGATATTCAAGACTAATAATTAGGAAAATGTTAAAAATTAAACAAATATATCTAGAAATATCATGCTTTTTGAAAAATTATAAAAATAAAATAAAATATTAAAAATATTTATAAAATAGCATTTTTAAGGTGTGATTATAGTATAAATCCATCAAAAAAATATTATAAGTTTTAATTAACTTGATAATATTTTATGAAATAAATTACGATATCACAAACTTCATAGATTTATTAACTTGAAATCGGTAAAAAGAAATTTACATTCAAACATAAATCAAAGAAAGTAAAAATTTCATATATAAAATGATACGAATAAAATATAATTAATAAAAAGTTAGATATTCATATTAAGATGATAATTAGAGTCGAGATAAAATGGATAAATAAAAAGTAATTATTATTATATAAATAAACAAAGGGCATAAAACAATCATTAGGTGACAATAAACATTGTATCTACTCAAAGAGGGAGTTTATAGAAAGGAATAAAAACATTTATTCCCATGAATTTTATTATGCTTATGGGAATCCGATTTTGTTCAAAAGCAACCGAGTCATGTTAAATGCATAACACCAAACCACCTATTTTTTTTGACTTCTAACGCTGCATGGCCTTTTTCTGTTTCTAATTATTGTGATTTTTTCTCATTTTAATTCTCATATCAATGCTTTGATTTGTCAAATTCACTCGGTTTTATCATAATTTTAGTATTTATATTTATAATAATTTACCCCAATATCTATGAAAAATAAAAATGGTTTTTTTTTGTTGTAATATAGAGATAGAATTAAGATGTAATAATAACGGATTTAATAATAAAATTTTGATTTTATCTCTGAAATCGTAGCTAAATAAAAAAAATTAATTAATATATAATGATCCATCATTTTAAAAAAATAATTATTAATTATTAAAATAATCAAAATTATAAGATGATTCATTTAATTATTATGGATTTTTTATTTTTTATTTTTAAAGAAATGATGATTCTCAGCATGATGCAATTGATTAATTAAGTAGGGCCATGTAATTAGGGTCAAATAAACTGCAAGAATTTTATATAATAACTAATTCTATGAGTTCCTCTTGATGTGATAATGTAATGGATAACCACTAGCCTCTAACTGATTAATTAAGTTAATTAAATAATAATTAATTAGATTGATTAAACAAGTTCCAGCAGTATGTACAACTTAGCCATCAGGTCATTATAAAATTAATTAAATTACATCACCAAGTGATTTATTAATTTTAATTAACAATCACCATGAAAATGCTTTTTTTGTTATGTTCTTCGTTCTTGATGAGTTCATGTCAATTCTATCACTCTCGTATGGATGTAGATATTATTAATTAGTTATCTGTTTAGTTGGATCGATTAATTATTAATCGAGTCGATTTAAAATTTTATTAAATTATTTTCATCTATTAATTTATTATTCAAATATTCATTGATCATTACCTAAATAAAATTAATTGCTTAATCGAATATTAATTCATTATTTTATCTTATTCATCGAATCATCATATAAAATAATTCTATAAGGATGATAATATCGTTGGTATTGATTAATTCAAAATCTAAGTTTGATAAGACGTTTAAAGAAGATGATAATATTAATTTAATCAAATATAATGAATTATTGGATATCTTATTTTTATTTATGGAAGCATCGTATAAGTAATTTCATAAGAATGATTAAAACATTAAGATTAATTAATTTAAAATCGAGATCTCTAAAAGAATAATAAACTCGATAGCATCAAAATAAATCATATATAAATCAAAACAGATATATATTTGAGAAAAGTTATTTCAAATATCTAAGATATTTAATATTGAAATATATCTAATGATTAAATATATTCGGAAGAAAAAGATAGAAACCACTTTAGGAAAAGGGAGAAGAAGGGAGCTTTTTGACTGTAAGATTAAAGTTGATTGTTGACATTTTTAACAAAAGCTGATAATGTTCATGTTTTTTTACTGTGTACTGAAAAAAGGGAAAATAATAATAAAAAATAAAAGGGATGGGGAAGAGATGAAAGAAAGTCATAAAGGGCAAAAGCACATACACACACATATATATCAAGTCTCTGATATCATATAATTAGATCCCATGCTTCTATTTATCCAACCATGAAAAGCCTTATGTATCATAAAAGCACACCTCATTTAAGTACACTCATAGTTATTATTTTATATTCAAGTTACATTTTCTCATTTTAAAAATTCATCTGTTCGATTAAAATATTTATTCGCATCGAATTACATGAAAGAAAGTATAGTTTTATATCAACTCATAATCTTTTAAACATAAATGACGTCCATTTCAACTCGTTTTTACTTGTAAAAGTATGTTTTAAATTAATTTGGTGAAACAAGGGAAGTTGTAATTAAGTATCATAGAGCCTTAATCTATTAAAGAGTTGGGTACTGAATTAATATTAAGAAACTACAGAACATATATATATATATATATATATATATATATATATGCATCTTTTCTAATAAAAAAAAATCAAAATTTTTATAATTCATCTCATAGTAAACATCCTATTTGACATAGAATTTCAACTGAATAAAGAAAATTTAAATTACATGAAATGTGAATTTTATCAAACATGCTAAGCAATCGCTTGCTATGAACCCTTAGTTCCTCATGTTTATATATGAAAAATAGGAGATGGGAATTTTATATTTTAATCTGTTTTATTAATAGAGCATTTTACCTTATTTTTCTTGACGTAATTATTTCATAATAAAAATATATAATAAATAAATCATAAATTAGATTTTACTTCATTTTTTATTGAATATAAATTTCAAATATAAGAGGTAAATTTTCAATAAAATATTTAATTAAAAAAATATGTTTATCATCAATATAATTTAAATTTGATTATTTTATAAATTAATTATAAATTTTTCATTCAATTGAATTTATATCGATAAATATAATATAATATAATATAACTCAACTAAAAAAACATGAAAAAGAATTTTGGATATTGTATATAGAATTTTAAATAACATCCTAGATGTCAAATGAAGGAGTTGCATAGAAAAACCATGCACCCATTCATCACTATAGAAGATGTTAATAATATATATGGACATATATATATATTAATAATTGCATATAGTGCTGAAGAATATGAAATATTAAAATAATAGATGGGTGAAAAAGACTTGAAGAAAAAAAAATAAGAATGGTAAGGATATCTATTCTATATGATGGCTTTGTACTTGACCATTTGTAAATGAAAATTGCGAGTTGGTATTTGCAAAGAAGGAGAAGCTGAGAATTAGGAGAAGAAAGCCTGCCTTCTTGTAGAGTCAAAGGGGGCCTCCCCCCCCTCATTACCACATGGACATAACTCTCTTTGCTTCAAAACAAACACAATATTCTCCCAATATCATTCCCAACTCCTTCTTCCCTTCTTCTTTTCACCAATTCCCTCCATTTTTAAGAGATGTTCCTTCATCTCTAGTCGTTTCTTTAGACGACATGCATAGCGATAACGATAATAATAGTAACAACAACAATCATCCTCATCATCATAGCGACTTCAATTTCGTTAACAACAATCACCATCAGCATCATCTTCAGAATACTAGTCATACATCGACTAGCAGGTCATCGGATTCCGGTAACGAGCCTTATGGTGTTGTTGGGTCCTCTACGGCAGCAACTAACAACAAGTGGGCATCGAAGCTTCTTAAAGAATGTGCAAGAGCCATCTCTGATAAAGATTCAACAAAAATCCATCAACTTCTGTGGATGTTAAACGAGCTTGCTTCTCCTTATGGTGATTGTGATCAGAAGTTAGCTTCTTATTTCTTGCAGGCTTTGTTTTGTAAAGCAACTGAATCAGGACCAAGATGTTTCAAAACCCTAACATCAGTTGCTGAAAAGAGTCATTCCTTCGATTCAGCGAGGAAATTGATCCTTAAATTTCAAGAGGTAAGTCCATGGACTACTTTCGGTCATGTTTCTTCTAATGGTGCAATCTTGGAATCTTTAGAAGGTGAAACAAAACTTCACATAATTGATATTAGCAACACACTTTGCACTCAATGGCCTACTTTGCTAGAATCGTTAGCTACAAGAAACGATGAAACCCCTCGTTTAAAGCTCACTGTCGTTGTAACTGCTAGCATTGTAAGATCAGTCATGAAGGAAATAGGCCAAAGAATGGAGAAATTTGCTAGGTTGATGGGTGTTCCTTTCGAGATTAACGTAATAAGCGGGTTAAACAATTTATCAGAACTCAGTAAAGAAGGACTGAATGTTCAAGAAGATGAAGCTATCGCCATTAACTGCATCGGGGCATTGAAATTAGTGGATGTAGAAGAAAGAAGCGCTGTGATTCGAATGTTTCAGTCACTTAACCCTCGGGTGGTGACATTTGTGGAAGAAGAAGCTGATTTCACTAGCTCAAGACATGACTTCGTCAAGTGCTTTGAAGAATGCTTAAGGTATTATACACTCTACTTCGAGATGTTGGAAGAAAGCTTCAATCCGACAAGCAACGAGAGGTTGATATTAGAAAGGGAATGTTCAAGAAGCATAGTTAGGGTTTTGACTTGTGATCATGAAGAATACGGTGGTGGAGGTGAGTGTGAGAGAAGAGAAAGAGGAAACCAGTGGACAGACAGACTGCGGCAAGCCTTTTCACCAGCCGGATTTAGCGACGACGTTGTTGATGATGTTAAAGCATTGCTTAAAAGATATAGAGGTGGATGGTCACTTCTGCAACCTCAAGGAGATGAACCAGGACTTTACTTGACATGGAAAGAAGAACCAGTAGTATGGGCTTCAGCATGGAAACCCTAGCAGCAGCATCATCAACAACAACAACAACAACAACAAAATACATAAATAAAAAAACAACAAAAATAAAATAAAATACAGTAAAATAAAATAAATTTGGTTATGGCAAGGGGTATTATACAAGCACCATTTCTACAAGCTCAAAGTCTCAAAGGTTATATGATGAATGAACATGGCAATTTATTCAGAAAATTTGGCAAGTCATGGTTTGGTTTGGATCATCATCATCATTATCATGCAGATTATTATTATTAATCATTATTATTATTTTTCTTTTTCAATTACTATTCTCATCAAAATTATTCATGCATATTTTGTATTATATCTTATGTCCAACTTCTTCTTCTTCTTCATCATCATCGTGGTCTCTGTTTTATGCTTTGGAGTTCGTGTTGCTTTTTCAAGATCATTGTATTTGTTTGTTTTAAGGTGTTTGCACTTTTGTACTCTCTTTTCCTTTCTCTTTTTTCCCCTTCAGTTCCATACCAATTTCCATTTCCCTTTTGGATTGCTTGCTCAATATCTTTCTTCTCAACCCTTTTTGTGAGAGAATTTGTTAACACAAAAGGCCAAATTACCACTGCTTATTCATCTATATTATACAAGTTCATAACCCTTTTTTTATTCATATATCTGGATCATATTCATGTATTTCATATATGAACTAAACTAATTTAAAATAATATAATTTACATTTCGAAGAATGACCCATTTGCCTTCCTAAACAGTACATTTTACCCAATATATATATATATGTATATATATACCAACTGCCAGACAGAAATTAATTTAAATAAACAGAGAGTTTGGTGGAGAATTTTTGTAATATTGTTGTCTTAATCATCCTGAAATTTCTATATGAACATTAGAAAGAAACAAACCATGGCCTCTTCAATTCCTGCAAGAATTTTTTTGTGTGCAAGCTATTGGCATATTCCATGGCAATTGTCTTCTATTCTCATGGGAGAAAAAGCATTTTGTATATATATATATATATATATATATATATATATATTTAGCTATTTAATAGTTCAAAAATGAGAAATTTTTGAAAAGAATGAAAATTTATTAAATGAATACAGTATATATATTGAAAAATTTATTTATCATTATTAATCAGAGTAACATCGATTTAATTCGAGCGGGGATGAATTTCTTGTGAGGGAAGCATAACAGTGCTATTGGAAAATATACATGTGGGTTTATGTCTTGACCAGTAACTTTTGACCAGAATATTTCATAGGCTAACCCAATAGGTTTTAAATGGCGGTCAAGTCAATATCTAGCTACTAAATCAATCAAGTTCCTTTCAAGTTTTTTTTAAATAAATTAATAAACAAAAAAATAGTAATATTTTTATACTTTTATATATATTGATTAAAGTTATTTCGTGATATTTTTATTATTTTAATTTATAAATAAGAACATAAATTAAATGTGAACAAATTTTATCTTGTTAATATAATATTAGAATCAATTCTTATCATATCTTTCTATCTATTGGCGATAACCTAACCAAATGCTCCCCTACCCTTTTTCATTTTCTATCCCATATAATATATAAATCAAATATATATTAGAATTTAAAATTCTTTTAAAAATAAAAAAATATATGCATGAAGAATATATTATCCATGAATCTTATAATAATGGGATTAAATTAAATTTTTTTTAAAAATGTGGGTTTGAATTTTTAATTGTTGCATTACAAAAAAAAAAAAAAAAGGCATGTAATCATTGAACAATCAATAGATTAGTAGGCCTTATAGATGAATGAGAGCTTAGACATTTTAAGACCATAATGAATAGTTACAAGGAAAAGTGCCTACTATGGAATCTGAAGATGTATATACATATATAGCTCTATTAGGTAGGCAATTATTGGATCATCAACTGTAGTGTTTCATTGATCCATCCATCCATCGAAAATTCTTTAATTAGGATGATGCAAAATCAAAGAACGAGCATGAAAGGATGGATGGATACATGTACATATACACCCACATACACGCAAGTGACATGAATGATAGGGAGAAACGGGGGGGAAGAGGGACCAGGAAGAGGGGAGGGGAAGAGACCTTGGTGGGAAACAGATGAGTACCAACTAGATCCCAAAGCTGCCTGACTGTCTACTGATTTGAATAGCATATTTGCTTTTAATTACCACACTCATGTACCGACTTTAAGCCAACATTATTTAGTGGAAAACAACTTTTCTAGATTTAGATAAGACTTTGTACTATTCCTCACATACGTTTCTGTGTTTTTTTATTAACATTTCCTTCTTCAGTCTCTCCTTTTCTTTCTGTTTTTTTTTTTAAATTTTTATCCATCTCTCTCTTCTCTTCTCTTTTCCTTTTTGGTTCATCACTTCCCACTAACTCTCATTCCCCCTACCCTTTTATCTCCATCAATACTCTTCTTTTACATCTCCTAATCCATCTATATAGATCAATCTTTATGTTAATGATGATTGTTTTATTTTACGATTAAAATCCAAAATTTAAAATAATTAAATATAAATTTATTATTATTAGATATATTATCATTCATATAACTCAAATAATAATTTCTTTTTTTGATTGAAACGATTTCATAATACTTATATACATGAACACTATTCAAATAATTTTTATAATATTTTTTTTGTACCATTTTATTTTCACTATTCAAATTATGTTATTTTATTTGATATAATTAATTAAATATTATATACGAAACAAGTCGATAATTACTTTAAAAAGTTGTGAAATTTTAATTTAAAAAAAAAACTAACTAGCTTTTTGGTTTGTATAAATGGGATCAATGTTTTTGATTAATTTGATGCTGTTGTCCTTTTGTTATATTCTCAACTGTATGGATTATGGCTAATGACTCCATCAAAGATTCCATTATGTGCTCTTATAGAAGCTTCCTCATCTTGCCATTAATATAAACTATAGTATTATTCTGATTTCCTTGCAATTAATACAAAATAAAATGCTAATTATATCTAAATCACCCATTTCTTTAGAATTAATTTATCCTTTAGAAGCTTCCTCCTCTTGTCATCATCATACATAAGTGTGTGTGTCTATATATATATATATATATATAGATATATATACATATAGGGGAAAGTGCCAACTGTGAAATATACATATTTTAGAAAAAGAAAAACAGGAAAAACTGCTTTTATAAAGATGATAATGGGAAGAGGATGGCAAGTGCATGTGCATAGTCTCAGAGAAGCTAATTTCACACCAAACTTAGCCCTAGCTTTGCATTATGGTTTTTATTATGCAAAATTTATTGAATGGTATTTTTCAACGATAATTATAAAATAATAAATATTTTATTTTAAATTTTACAGTAATCATAGATGATTTTTGAAAATTTCTTAAAAATAATAATTTTTTTATCGTAAAATCAAATCATTCTTTAAATAATAATTTTAAAAATGATTAATTTAAAATTATTTATGGTTCAATCCGTCACGTTCATCCTTTTTAATCAATTCTCGAATTCTAACATAATTTGGATAAATAATTTTTAATGGAGTTTCGATTTTAAGTAATAATTAGATATAAAATCAAATCTCAATATATATATATATATATATCCTGTATTATTTGATTTAAAATGTTTATAAATTTAATAAAAATAAATAATATAAAATATAGATATTATATTTTATAAATATTTAAAATTAGATATTTTTAAAAGATCATTTGAAAAAATTATACTTTTATTTAAATGTTACAAAAATAAGATATTTGATCATATAATATTTCATGAAATATGAACATTTTATTTTTAATCTTACGAATCAAATAAAATAAAATAGTATATCAAATATATATGTTTTATAAAATATTTTATTTTAATAAGAAGCTTAGATTTTATATTATTAACAAGTTATCTATCAATTATTCTATAACGAATTAAGTTATATGCGTAAGTATTCATATAAGTTAAATATATTA
The DNA here is from genome assembly GCA_948192965.1 of Dalechampia spathulata. Taxonomy (NCBI): domain Eukaryota; kingdom Viridiplantae; phylum Streptophyta; class Magnoliopsida; order Malpighiales; family Euphorbiaceae; genus Dalechampia; species Dalechampia spathulata. The sequence continues at coordinate 11,180 of CANYBF010531032.1, forward strand.
TAAATATATACATGTTTTTAACATCGATATGGATCTGGACAGAAGAGAAACGTAGAAAATAGCTAAAATATGGGTGGTGTGGTAGACATGATGGAGTGGAACTGCTGAGGAATTTTTTGAACATGTTCTTCTTGGAGTTGCCTGTGACAAAATAAATAAGTTGGTGTTTCGCAATCAATCAAATTAAAATGATCCTCATGCTGGGTCGGGGCTCCATATCACTTTCACACTAAAAGCACCCACCCCCCATGCATCCTCATAATAATGCCTTTTACCTTTCCCTAAATTTCCTCCCTTCTGTGCCGAATGAAAATGATGTTGTAATTATTGCCCCCCCTTGGCAAATGCTCCATATTTATTATTTCGTTTATTTTTATTTAAATATCAGAATTTATCACTCAAAAATACCACTTTCACTGCATTTTTAAATCATTTATTTATGTTCGGTACCTATATAAATATAAATAGCATGCCTAATAAATATGAATATATACATTATATTTTAATATAAATTCGTTGTTTTTTTTTTACCATTTTATAGTATCAATTTACTACTTATTTATATCATTAAATTGTAAAATTATTAATATATAAATTACTTATTTTATCCTTTATGAAATTTACTACAAGTCATTGGCTCAGTATATTAAAGATTCGCAAGGTTTGTCAAAAGTCAATGTTAGAATTTTAATTAGAGTTGACATAAACTAAATTTTATTGATCCATTTAAAACAAACAAATAAATAAATAAATAAATATAGTAGAAAAAGGAAATTATTTTATAGAAAAAATAACATATTAATTCTATTTATAAGATAAAGTGTTTAATCCAATGCAAAATATAAAATTATAAATCTTCTCGTTCAATGTTAATTATTAAAATTTAAGTGTTGAATAATATAAATATTAAATGTATAAATTATTTGATAAATTTAATTATTAAAAATTCTATGAAATCAATGAATCTCATATATTTAATCTTTAATATAATTTAAAATTTTTATTATCATGTTTATTTGATAATTTAAAAGTAATTTTAAAAAAATTTAAAATATAAATAACTTAAAAATAAATTATGATTTTTAATTTATTATTTTGATTACCTCTTGACTTAATTGAAAAAATAAAGTTAATTTAAATAATGTCATAAACCTAACTTAAAATGATTAAACGTCTAAAATATTAATTTTAAGTATTTAATTATTTTATATTTAGTAATAAATTTTATAATTTTTAGAAAAATTATTTACTATATTTGTTTCCTTTTTTTGGAATATTCATATAAAGGTTCCATCCTAAACTGAGGCTGTCATTTGGGCTTATGTAAGAATGTATTGGGTATAAGCCCATAAGGAACCACTTTCCAAAGCCCACTTTGAGCCCAAATCCATATAGATACCCAAATTAATAAATCGAGCCCAAACGGCAAGCAGATATATAACCATAAGGGGCAAAATGGTCAAACCAAAATCTTTCTAGGGTTTAATCGCAAAAACAGCCTTGTTGGCCTCTATATATATGTGTATGTTTTAGGGTTAATGGAGTCCAGCAAGGAGCTCGCTAGCCGTTATTCAAAATGGTAACCTCCCTCTCCTCTATTTCGACTTTTTTAGTCTTTCAGATCTATTTTCATCAATAGTTTTAATCTGTTCAGTTTTTCATTTGGATATTTTCGCGCATGATACGAATCCGATACTCTTGATTGAAGTACTGTATCGGATTTTTGATTTGTTGTATCATCTGTATTTTTGAATCTGATTGTTTGCTGTATATTTTGCAAAAATATATTAATTTTTAGGTTTCTAAGTTCTGATGGATATGGAATAGTTAGGTTCGTTTCCATATATATGCTTATTTGTATGCAGAATGCTTCACTATCTGGTCAATTGGATTTTCACTTATTCCTTCTTGACTCGTTCCCTTGAAGCAACAATGCTTGTGTTGCTCTTTGCTTTCGATCTTCCTGTTAGATCTTTGTGGTTTTTCATTTAAGAGGATTCAGCAATGGAGTAACTACATTTCAGTCTCTAGTTTATTTATTTTTACAAATGTGAAATGGAGCTGTGATGAGTCCTACAGACCTGTAATGATTTGCGGGTATGATCGCAACTGTAATATGAACATCTAAGGGACTGAGCTCCTAATGCATATTTCCTGATTTTCTACTTTCCCCTTAATGTGTTGTTTGATTTTTCGTTGGGCTTCATAGGCATTAAAAATGCCTGGTAAATCTTAAATGCCCATTGCCTGTTGAATCTGAAGCAGCTGTTTCACTTAGCTATCGGATTTGCTCCTGCATGTTTAGAAACTAAATTAAACAGCTCATATATTAATAGTTTCTGTTTGTGCTTCTAGTAGTCTTTTTTATAAATGGAAAGAATGATCTGTTAAGAGTTTTTTATTCTTAATTTTGAGGCATCATATTCCAATTATGATGTAACAAATTATTTGTTGGTGTTTCCAACTAGTTTTACTGTTTTAGCAAGTTTTCTACCTTGACTTTTTTTTATCATATGGTTTCTTTTGTGAATAGCCCTAGACTAGATTCATTTCAATTAAGGTTTTTGTTTTTTTAAGAAATGTGAACAGTGTTGAGTTCTACAGATCTGTATTGATTTGCGGTAATGATCGCAATTCCTTAAGAACATCTAAGGGATTGAGGTTCTTGATGGAGTTTTTCCCTGTTTATCCTTGTTTCTCTCATCAATGCATTTTTTTGTTATTTATTTATTTTTTGAAGAACATAAAACAGAGCAGTGATGAGTCCTACAGACCTGTAATGATTTGCAAGGATGATTGCAACTTTCTTTAGAGCATCTAAGGGACTGAGTTCTTTAATTAGTTTGTTTCTGAGTTTTTGTTGCTTTTTGTCACTCATGCTAAGGCTTTTTGTTCTTTCTACATTGATACAGCATTACACTAAATCTGACTAGTTAATGCTGCTAATAATAAAGCCAATATTCATGTTTCCCTCGCTATCCAGTGCTGCATTTTATGTTACATTTGGACGTCGGGAAACTACATTTTCCTCTTGGGATTTCCTCTTGGGATTTCAATGAATTAGTCAGTGTTTGCACTTTGCGTTGTCCTGGCAACTAGAAGAATTATTTCAAGTTGATATCTTATTGAATTATTTGTTAGTAGAGGTTCAGAAAATTGGCTTTTCTCATCTAAGAATGTTCTAGTGTGATCTTGATTGAACATTTCACATGCTTCACTACTACAACAGAGAAAATATTGCAAGTTGCATCATGATTTTATTTTGTTATCTGATTTGCTTCTTTTGTTCTATCTCCTTCCACCAGCCCAAGCAAATCCATGAGATCAAGGATTTCCTTCTCACTGCAAGAAGGAAAGATGCACGCTCCGTGAAAATTAAGAGGAGCAAGGATGTGGTGAAGTTCAAGGTGCGATGCTCCAAGTACCTCTACACCCTCTGTGTATTTGATTCTGAGAAGGCCGACAAGTTGAAGCAATCACTTCCTCCAGGTTAACTTCAAATCTTTTCATCTCTTTGCTTTAATATTTTTCTTTCAAAAAACAAAACTTACACTAACAAAAAACGTATATTTTCCAGGTTTGAATGTGCAAGATCTGTGAGTTTGCTATTGTGAACTAGTTGTCGAAGATGTGAACAAGGATGGGATGATCCATTTGCTATGAGTTTTTTTCTGTAGATGAAAATACTGAAGGAATTATGGCTTGGTACTCAGATTTTTGCGCAGCAGGCAGCAGTTGGTAGTGGTTAAAATGAGAAACTAAAACATGGAATATTATTATTAAGGGTTGTTTTCAAGTGTAGCAGGCGAGTTTGTCTCGTCCGAATCATGGCGAATGGTGCCTTGGTTATTGTGGTGAAATTTGTATCAGACATGGCTACTCTCAGGATAGGTGATTGCTAATCCAGTTTTTATGTTCATTCATACGAATACAAGTGATTTCCTTTGTCATTAATGCTAAGCCTTTCATGCAAAATTGGTTTTTTTTTTTAACAGGAACCATCAGCATTCATTTATATTAATCTACTGAATTATTTTAGCAAATGAATTCAAGCTTTTATATATTATAAGTTAAAAGTTCAGATAACATTAATTAAATTCTAATTATCATTAGTAATATAATGGAAAACTCTTATGTTAATTGTTAAAAATGATTAATTAAAAGAAATACAAAATTTGTTTATAAATAATATAAATAAATATCCCAATAAAAAATTATTTATCAATAATTTAATTAGGTTTATTCATATGTAAATAATCAGCGAGTCTCATGGTTCGGCGGGGTTTGGTCTTTCAAGATCTCGCATCCCTCAATTAAAACGTGCGCATTACGTGTGTGTGTATATATATATATATTTAACGTGTTATTTATTTATATATATGCATTAACAATTTATATTTAAAAAAGAGCAATTTTTGTTTTAATGAATTTAAAAATTATCTTCTGGCATCCATATTATCATAATTAATCATCATTTTTCATAAATAAATAATTTTTATATTTATTATCCAATATTTATCATTAATAAATATTAACTAGTACTTAAATAATGAATAATTTATATATAAAAATCATAATATTGTAATATAAATATTACCTGCCTAGTATATTATATCATAATTGTTGATATTTCATTATTATTATCAGATCATTAATTATTAAATTTTAAAAATTATTCATAATTTAATTATTCATATTGATTAAAGGTAATCAATAATAGTTCAAGGTGATGTGTTAAAAAATTTAATTTATTAAAATCTTTTATTTACAAATCTTTAATATTAAAATATTGTATCTAGAAAAAGCTATTTAAAATTTTACTATATTAATCTCCTAAATAAAATTTAAAAAAAATATATGTTAAAAAAGACTTCTTTGTAAACCCTAATTCTTAAATAAAAGGGAAAATAATTGTTAGATGGAAGGAGTAATTGCTGTAATTGGGTGGAATTTAATCTTTAATTTAATAAAATAATTTTATTTTATTTGTCTTCCGGGAGGGGTGAGTGTGGTTGTCAGTCGCGCATAGTTTGCTCGTCTTTTGCTTTCCATTTCCCTGTTTCACTTGTCCTGCTCAAATTCTGCTGTCGCAGGTAAACCCTAATTCTTTGGTTTTTAAATTACGATTCTTGCCTCTGTACTGCTCTTCCTTGTCAATTTTACCTGTGGTTGTTTTTTTATTTGTTTGTTTGGTTGCTGAGAAAACGTGGCAATTCAGGAAAATAAAGTATTTATGACTTTTCAGTTTTATCTGCTGAATTCGTTTTTGGGAAATGTAGAAATGCAAGGCTCGGATCAATTGAATATCGGTGCAGTCAATTCTGGTGTTTGAAATGGTGCTTAGTTGCTAAAATTAATTTCTTTCAGATTTGAAAGGAATGAAGTTTTTTTTTATAAAAAAAAAGAGAGAGAGAGATTGAATCATGGCAGATTGTCTTGATTTTGCTGGAAATGAGTTCAGTTGAGTTCTTGTACATGATTTATTCAAAACTAAAGGTTGTAAAGTTCACTTTTTTTCTTCCCTCATTTGCAGGATTTGGATTGGGATATCATCAGTTCACGTGATGGAGACTTCAATTACTGAAAATAAAAGGCAATTTCAGAACCGAGTTTATAGTTAATACTGAATTTGGCTAAAAAATTGTCTATTAAGAATATAATTTGCTAAAAGATCAACCGTCTATTGAGTGTATATATTGTGACATTACTGCAATTCTGATTCAGTTGTATTGTGGTCTGAGAGAAAATGGTAGGAAATTGTTTGGCATGCCCTTACATGTTGTCTTCATCATTGGTTATTAAGCCCCGTAGTTCTTCTCATTTGAATGTCTTGCCTTACCTTCCAGCAAGACCACAAAAGCAATTTATGCTAGTAAGGTCCATGTCAGGCGAGGCAGAGCACAACCAAGTGTCATCATCTTCCAGTGAGAAAAAGAATCCACTTGCAGTTGTTTTGGAGGTTCCTCAAAAGTTATGGAAGCAAACGCTAAAGCCATTAAGTGATTTTGGGTTTGGACGCCGGAGTGTATGGGAAGGTGGGGTGGGGTTGTTTATTGTGTCTGGTGCAGTGCTTCTTGCACTTAGTTTGGCATGGTTGAGAGGGTTTCAGTTACGTTCTAAGTTCAGAAAGTATACAGCTGTTTTTGAGTTTGCTCAAGCATGTGGTATTTGCACTGGTACTCCAGTTAGGATTAGAGGGGTTACTGTTGGTAATGTCATTCAAGTTAATCCTTCCTTGAAAAGTATTGAGGCAGTTGTTGAGGTGTGTTAATTCAATTACTCCATTCTGGCATAATGTTATCGTGGTTTTCTTAGTTTGTATTTACTTGAAATTGTTGTGTGATAATTTGTAGGTTGAAGATGATAAAATAATCATTCCTAGAAATTCATTCATTGAGGTGAACCAGTCAGGTCTCCTCATGGAAACATTAATTGATATCACACCTAGAGATCCAATTCCATCACCTTCCTTAGGTCCTCTTGATGCTGAATGCAGTAAGGAAGGTGTTATTGTATGTGATAGGCAAAAGATAAAGGGACATCAAGGGGTAAGTTTAGATGCATTGGTTGGGATATTCACCCGTCTTGGACGTGAAATGGAGGAAATTGGAGTTTCTAAAAGTTATAAGTTGGCAGAGCGTGTTGCTGTCATTATTGAAGAGGCGAAGCCACTGCTTACAAAGGTGTGATTTATTTTTCTCATGTTTTGTTTTCATGTTTATATTTTCTGATCATGAATAAAATAAGAGGCTAGCATCAGTTTCATGTTATGATTGTTAAGATAAAGGCTTTAGCGGTGACAAGTAAACAAATACGTTAATCATATTGTGGGGCAAAAATATGTTGATGAGGGCGAATGCCTATGAACATTTTGTGAAAGCATCCAGTTGGAAAATAACAGTGCAATCTGTTAATAAAATGCCGAATGTTTCAAAATGCAATGAGGTAAGGATTTAAGCTATGTCAGCAGAATAGTGAGCATTTTGTATGCACGTAGATTCCTGGAAACCTACTCGTGAGTAAAAACTGTAAAATAGTTACTTCTGTTGTGATTGGTCAACTGCATATGAAAAATATAAATTTTAACTCCGTTTCATGTCAAGTTTGAGTTAAATTTGTTTATCAATTTTTATTGCAAACATTAATTAGTGATTACCTTTACTGCATCATCACATGCAGCAATGTCATATCTTGCGCTGTGGTTAATGAAAGGTTGAAATTCTAATTGATGGTAAAGGTAATTTTGAGTAGTTAGCGTGCAATTTCCAACCCTGTATAATCAGATTCATTCTTTTCTATTCCTTAAGATTCAATGTATGCTCGCAAACTTGAGTTCTGATGTAGTGGTGTCTCAGCTCGAGGACATGGCTGAAGATGTTCAACCAATGCTTGCTGAGGTTCGTCATAGTGGTCTCCTAAGAGAAGTCCAGGCTTTGACCAAGAGCCTAACGCAAGCCTCGGAAGATTTAAGGTGAACTACCCCTTCTTTAGTTACCAGCTGGATTGCTGACGTCTTCCCCCTCCATTGCCCACTTTAGAACCCGACAACACATGTCATCACAATAACGCAGAAAACATGCATCTAAGTGGAGCAATTTTAAAAAATTAGATGAAGTCAGATTTGCTCAGCTACGATGAATATCAATGCCAGCAAAGTAAGGGCATTGTGCATGTAAGGTTGATCGCCAGGTTAAGCAGTATCTATTATCCACTTAAAAAGATAACAACAATGTCTGATTCTTTAGACTTGAAAAAACCAAATTGGCATATGTTTTCTTTTGGAAAATTCTTTTATCAAGAATGCAATGTGCTACGCATGTGGTATTTCTTGCGGGATTATTCATTGCAACAATATTCTTTCAGGGAAAAAAAGCGAGGTAGACTCGCTCTCTGACCCATTGATAATCACAATTACAATACTTGGTTTCTCTTCACTGCAGAAAGGTGCATACATCTATGATGACCCCAGAGAACGCCGAGCTGATTCAGAAGTCCATTTATAGCCTAATATTTACTTTGAAAAACATTGAGGTGAGGTCCCAATACCAATCTTCTTGAGGTTTTTCTGGTGGGATAGGTTATCTATGTGTTTGGTTATTTAGTTATGACTTATTTTATTATATTTCCAAATTAGAACATAAGCTCTGACATTCTGGGATTCACGGGTGACGATAATACAAGACAAAGCTTGAAAGCACTCATCAAGTCTCTCAGCAGGATGTTATAAAAAGCAAGTGAAAGGCACTTGTTGAGTCCCCAATTCTTCTCCTCCTTTTTTGTTGTGTCTACACAGAAGGCTTTCATTTTAAGAGGTACTTGTTACATTCTTCCTGTCAACTTGTGTTGGATATTTTTCTAAACTTGGTCAGGACTGAATGATAAAGATTTCCAATGGAAGAAGCTTTTTTGTTATAGCAAAACCTGTGATTAGCATTTTGAATTCTTATCAAGAAAGAGCTTCCCGTCATTTTGTGGGATATACAGTTGCCCACCCAACTAAAATTTACCATTCTGGAGAAATAACATACATAGTCAAGAAATTGCTGGTCTACTCATTTCATTTATCCCCCAAAAGCTGCCAGACTATGATGATGGTAGGAATAGGAAAACTTCCATTCTTGACTATGTTAAGAAAGGAACGTTAGTTTTCTGGATTTCTCTATTCCCTGTCAAACACAATCCTCTGCTAACCTACCAAGTGGTTTTATTTCCCTACGTAACGCTTGTAAAAGATCATGTTGTTGCAAAAATCAAACCAAAAAGAATAGCTCGACCCCATAAGAAAGTGGGTTGGCTGTGGAAAGCATATATTAAAAATAAACGATGCTTTTCTTTACAAGTTGGAAATGAAGCCAATAAGTTCAGGTACATCTTTGCATTTGCCAAGTTCTCGACTTTCCAGGCATCCATAAAATGTACCAAAATGACGGGTTTTATTTTTTTTTTATTTTATACTTATTTTTCTTGTAAAAAGTTTACATTAAATATGTACTAAACCTCACTGAAATTTATATTTAATATATATTAAATCCTGGACAATATTATTTTAATAAATGTTTTTGAAATTTAATTATTTTTGTATCATCATGATTAATTAACTAATTAATTAATTGACTCCAATGAACACTTAAAATAAATGATTTACATTTCCATCCTTTTAACTGGCAAATTTTTAGTTTAAATCTCTATGGTAAAATTTAATTGATAATTTTGTCTCTCTTGATATCATATTTAGTTTGATTTTGGATTCTAAATTAATTGATATTCATGAACTCGGCTATGAGAGCTTTTACCATCTTTCAGAATTCTCCTCGATTTAAATTTAAATTAATGAAGTTTAATCCTTATAATGATTTAATAAACGGGTATTAAATAAATCATGCATCTATATATGATGATTTATTAATCATTATATTATATATGAAAATTTGACCACCTCATAAAGTAATATTCAATTTGATATAAATCGATTAACATCTACGCATAATTATGATTTAATAATCGAAAAATGGGTAGATTATATATGTATTGTGCATGCTAAAGATCTGGGGTTTTTTTTTTTTTTTCTTTTGAGAATGTATAGTTGTTGTTGATTGAGTGTCACTCAAAATGATGAAGCTCTGGAAAGAAGAGTGATAAAGAAGGCAAACAAGTTGGTTTAGTGTTAGTGTTAGTTTAGAGTGTGATTTAGAAGCTAAATCCAACAGATTAGTGTTGGTTTAACTTTAAACAACAAACAATTATGCCCACTACTTTTCTTTTATTGCAATCTTAATTGCTTTGCTTTTTTATGTTCCCTCTCTTAACTTTATACACTCCCCATCTATTTTCATCTCATACACATCAACAAGTTTAACAATTACCATTTTTTTTTTTACTTTATTCTTTAAATTACTCTTATCAATTATGTTTAATCATATGATTTTTTTGAATTAAAAATCCTAAAATCATATTAATAAATAAAAAAGGTATTATGACTAATTAACTGTTAATTGCTATCTAAAGTATAAACTAAAAAACTATGACTATTTTGTTGAATATAATAATATTTGCATTAACAAATCAACATATTACTCTAATAATTTAGTTAATTATTCAACCTTTTTATTATTATATATATATGATATAAGGAAATTACATGTTCCACATGGTAATGAGTATGATGAAGTATCAAATGTAGCAAAAAAGAATATCTAGGAGGAAGGGATGAACAATAAGGTTTGTAAGTCATGCTGGATTTTACGCCGGGAGCTAATAATCGTACTTGTTGACTAAGATCAGATCCGGATTTACCCACCTATGGTCTTGGGGTTGGGTCATAGATCCAGGATTAGGGGAGCGTAAGCACCAAGGATTACAAAAAAAAAGTAGCAAAAAAGAAAATAAACAAATGATTGAACCAACTTTCAGCATCCATGTCTTAATCATATCAACCTTTTCTTACTTTTATTCACTGAATTTTTCTTCTCTTCTGGTCTCTTCCAAAGATCATATTCGGTTTTAGTTCGTATATAGAGTTATTAATATTTAAAAAAATTTATTATTATTATTTTAAAAAAAATTTTATAATTTAAATACTAAACCATTATATTTATTTAATTATTTTTATATAATTTTTATATTCGTAATGATTCGATAATTAATACTCATTACGTACCCTCATCATCATCTTAAACCAATAATCAAATTATAAAATAATTTATTTAAATTTAAACCAAAGTAAACTGATAGTGACAAAAAAAAAAAAAACACACTCAGTGTTATGGAGAAGCAAGTTGTATTTATAAAGTGGTATTAATAGTCAATAAATAATATTAAAAATAATTAAATGATTAATGGAGTTGACTTGATCACGTCAACAACATATGATTGTTCTTCTTTCTTTTTTTTTTTCAATTATTTTCTCTGCAGATTAAATTATTTTGGTAAGAATAATTTAAATATTCTCTTACAAAAAAATAGCAGTTTTTAATTACATTCAAATAATAAACTATTAATATAATAATGGAATTTTCAATTTCATTATGAGTAATTAACACCCTCTAAATTAATACTAATATTCTTAAGTAATTATTAAATTATAAATTAATAAATAATTTATATTATAGAAAATGACAATATATATATATATATATATAATATTTTTAATTGCATGAATTATCTATAAACCCGGTTTTTTTTGGGATTATTACAAAATTGAAGAGTATTATTATTATTATTATTTTGCTATATTCAGAAAAAAAAAAGTTACATGTCATACTTTTTTTAATTTATATTATATTATTTTATAGTTTTCAATTACTCATTATGATTGAAGGAGAATTTGTAAAGCAATAAAATTAATATTATTTATTTATTTTATTTAATTGGATTAATAATAGTATGATATTACACATTCTTCCATATAAAATAATTGATTAAATTATCGAAAATGGATTATATATGCCCTGATAATGATTATATCGATAATTTTAAAATCAATTAAACATTTTTAAAATAACAATATATATATATATATAATTTTATTGTTAGTGATGTTTATATTAATTATTTTGTAATATTTATATGAATTAAATGTATTATAAGATTAATATATATTTTTTCTAATATCAATTGATTTTGAAAGAATCGGTAACATTTGAAGTGTTATAAATAATACGAGGATCGAGATTATTTATTTTAATTTTTGATGAAAATAATTATTGAGAGAGAAATTAAAATTTAACACAAATATTATATAATATATATAAATATATTTGGTTAAGGGGTCAATTGGGTCCACTTCACAAGATCTACCACATGCATTTTATAGAAATTGTGAAGCATCATAGCCCTCTTGCTCTAAACTAATAATTATTATCATATCACCCCACGGGGTAGTTCAGTGGTAAGGACTTATAACGGATGGTACTAGGTTGCGGGTTCAAGTGGTGGACGGAGCAACTTGGTTTGTAAGTCACTAGGGGAAGGGAGGAGCAACAAGATTTGTAAGCCCAGCACTAGGGAAGTGCAAGCACCGAGACCTGGATTACCAAAAAAAAAAAAATAATTATTATCATATCTATTTATTCTCTTATCTAACATTTTATACAAATCAATTTAATAATTTTTTATGAACCAAAGTCATTAACATAAAATTATATTTAAACATGATACTCATGTTTAGTCTCCTTCCATTAATTTGATAATTTTATTTTGAACCATATTTATATTAAAATTTCTACATTAAACATACAATATATATTATTTGTCATAAAATTAACTTATTTATTTTTCATCTATATGTATTAATTTTTTAGCTGAATTAGTTAATCCATATATATTAAATATAGCCATTAATTTAATAACAAATAATAATTAAACTAATTTATTGAAATATTGCAGATAAATATTAAAAAATAAGATAAAGATAACTAAATAAAAATTAAATATATTTTAGATAAATATATTTAACTTATAAACATGCATTTAATTTTGGATAATGAAAAAGCATATAGCTTTGAATCTACAATATTCAATAATCAGGCTATTTGTTGCATCTGCCTAATGAAATTAATCAATTGATAAAATTAATAATAATAAAAGAAGTAATTAGTAAATCATAATTAAAATAAATAAATAAATAAATAAATAATAAGCCATGGCAGCTGGGAGTCCATTATCTTTGGGGATGTGACAACTTTTCAGGTAGCCGACACCTCCCCTTCCCCTTCCCCATTGCCACGCACATGCCCCCACTTGCATTTCCATGCACCCACTTCTCCCTTTTTTTGTTTATTTATTTTGATACCTTATTAAAATAATCATATAATTAAATAATTTTCAAGTTATAAATATCTCTCCATCATATCATAAATTACTGAATAAGAAAATAACGTAAATCATATTATTATTTTAATAATAATAATAATAATGATAATGATATAATTATATTAAAATACTATTATACATCGAATTTATTTTTATTTTATTCGATCATCATAAAATTAAAAACTCGAAACGGATTAACTTTAAAAAAATATATAATTAATTATTTAAAGTTATATTTTCTATCTAAAATAAATTAATAATAAATAAATATGATTTTTGTTTGTTTTCAAAGAAAAAAATATTCCTCTGGAAAGAAAGAATTCTCTTTTATTGGTTCTTTTATAACCAAAAAAAAAGTAGAGGTACCAAATGGAAATTTCCTTTTAATCCATTATTTCATTAATTATTTTAATAGCCAAAAATTAAATAAATCTCATATTTTCTCGTATATTAAGTTATTTTTTCACGTTAAATTATTTAAATTTGAAATGAAGATGATTAATTAATTTGAGATTTATAAAATATAAAAATATATCTAAATTAAAATTAATTTAATTAATTATACTTACATGTGAAATTTTAAAAAATATTAATTTTTTTTTATTTTAAATGTCAACTTACAACATTTAAATAATTTTTAATTTGTTAAATCTTAAAAGGACCTATTTAAAATGATGAATAATTATTTTAGAATTTTCGTTTAATTTTAATGCTATTTAGTTCTATACTAAAATTTAAATTACTATTTTTTGTTAATTAATATCGTTAATAATTTAAAAAGATTAATTATCAATATAAATAATTTTTAAAATTAATATATATTTATAAATTTTAATTTTAATCAAACATTTAGTATTTTTTTATTTATATAATTAGATGCAATTAGTGTGACCTGTCACTAAATAGTATTATTCTGTCGCCTATGTATTGTTTTCTCCACCTTTCAGGTTTTCCTCTCCAAATTATTTATTATTTTATTAAAATATGTATCAAATAAAATCATTTTCCTTAATATTTTAAATAAAATTAATATTTGAAAATAAAATAAAATATTTTAAATATGTAATTTCATATTCATATTCGTATGAATATAAAAAATGAATTTCAATTTCATTATTAATTATAAAATTACTAAATTTTTATAACATATAGTTTTGCTTATAAAACTTTCATTTTTAAAAAATAAAATAAAATAAATTATTTTATAATTTATATTTTTAAACTTATTAAATCTCGATTAACCTTATTAAAGCTTAATATATAAAAAAATTTAATAAAATCGATTCAATAATAATGAATCAAATTCAAGTTAGTCAAATTTATGACTCTAATAATAAAAATAAAATATTTATGATAAATACATAAAAAGAATATTAGCTATTTTTTGTAATTTTCTATAATATTTAATGCTAATTATATATTTTTTAAAAATACAATTTTGTGATTTAAAAAATGTATTTGAGAGTTGAGCAGAATCACTTTTAATGTCAAATATAATAATGTAATAATAAAATAAAGACAAAGGAATTATTCAGATATTAAATATAAAATTAAATTTATTTTTTTTGGAAAACTAAAAATAAAATAATTTAATTGAGTTTCCATTGTCCGAAACAAAGCATTGTCGTCTATCTTCATTCAATATTTTCTTAAAAAAAGGTTAATTCATTTAAAGAAGCAAACTTCTCCAAAAATTTGTTGGCCTTCTCCAATCCGAGTTTTGCATAGAAATTGCGATTGGGTTCTTCTCAACAGTGATCTTTTTCCTTGAATTTTTTTTTCTTTTGCTCATAAACTGCCAAATGCCCTTATCAGTTACAGACTTACAGTCATTTTCTCTTCTGGGTTGTTGACGTTTTTTTCAGTACATTATACTTGTTTTCTGTCCAAGCTGTATACGATTATTACTTTCCTTATTATTGATACCCTTGTTTGGAAAATGGATAATTTTCTGGGTTGTGTTTCTTTTTCAATCATTGATTTGTTTTATTGATTAAATATCTAATATTTGGTTGGTCTGTTGTTTGCTTTTATATATATTTTTTTCTGTGGTTTGTTGGTTTGGTTTGTGTGCTTAGTGCATTTTTCTTGATTAAAATTGCATGTTAGCTGTTCTTGTTGTCTTTTTTTTTTGTCACTCTTTGAGAAATTTAGTCAAGCATTACTAGCTCATTAAGCTTAATACATCTTCAAATCTGAATCTTGAGCTTATTTTTCTCTCTTTTAAATCTGAATTCTTAACGAACATTCTTTTTGGTGATAAATATTATCTGGGTCTTAAGTATAATCTTATTTCCAACTCTGTTGCCGGTCCCAAATCTTTGATTCTCTGATTTCACAATCTGGGTTTTGAAAAAGAACCTTCCTTTTTATTCTTTTTGGCCTCAAGTTGTCTACTTTCTTTTACAAGCAAGAACAACAATTTTTGGGTCTTATTGAACTGATGCAAATTGAAGTTCTGTTAAGAAATGGCAAATCTTATCCCCGGTGTCCTTCTCAAGCTTTTGCAACATATGAATACAGATGTGAAAGTTGCTGGTGAGTACAGGTCATCTTTATTGCAAGTGGTGAGCATTGTACCGGCATTAGCTGGGGGTGAACTATTTCCTAACCAAGGGTTTTATCTCAAGGTGTCAGATTCATCTCATGCCACTTATGTTTCTTTGCCTGATGAACATGATGATTTGATTCTTAGTGATAAGATTCAGTTGGGTCAATTCATTCATGTTGAAAAGCTTGAATCTGCCTCACCTGTCCCTATTCTTAGAGGTGTTAGGCCTGTTCCAGGAAGGCACCCTTGTGTAGGGAGTCCTGAAGATATTGTAGCAGCTCATTCTCTTGGGTTTCTTAATAATAATCATAAGGATTCAGGTTCTGGTTCAAAACATTTAGAGAAGATAAAAACAAAAGGGATCTCCGGTAGTAGTAATGTAGGAGAGAAGGACAAATCAGCTGGGATTAGATTGAATGGCATTGCTAACAAGGAAGATTTATCAGCTAAGAAAAGCTCTTCTTTGAGTAGGTCAAAGTCTCAGTTGTCAAAAAATGCACTTAATTTGGACGTGAAGAAGGAAAGTTTGGCAAAAGTGAAAACATCAGGTTCACGGTCAATTCCTTCCTCTCCAACAAGTTGTTATTCACTGCCTACTTCATTTGAGAAATTTGCTAGTGGAGTTAAGCAGCAGGCAAAGATTAAAGGGTCAGACAAGGGATCCGCTAAGACGGGAGTGGTGGAAAAGGCCAGTTCTGTTCGTGGGGCAAGTCCAACTGGAAAGAGGGTACCAGTCATCAAGAATATTGTACACGGGTTTGAGATGGGAGCCAAAGCTTTAAGGAAGAGTTGGGAAGGGAATATGGAATTGAAGGGAGATAATTCCAAATTGAGGGCCAACAAACATGATCCAAAGCCTGAAACTCGGAGTAGTTCTGTAAGTGCTACCACTTACCTATATCAAATTTTCGCTAAACATTGTTTGGTTGAGATTCACTAAAAATGATATGTTTAGTATTCTTGTACATTGTCCTATCGTTTGACTATTGATTGGTTAAACATGATTTCCTTCCATTGTTAGTCCTTTGTTTCCAGTGTTTGTATCTGTTCCTCAAGTTGAAGCGGTTCAATAAGGATCCTTTTGTTAGGATGGTTGTTATGTGGTTTGAGGGATATAATTGCTGAATGATGTTCACATCTTTTATATCTCTTCATGCTGTGATGATTTCCTACAAGTTTGAACTGTTTTGCTATATTGTCTGGTTCAGCTTCTTATGCATGTCACTGAACTTTTCTTAAAATCAAACTATCTGGCTTTGCCTCTGAATCTAAATGTATTTTTCAGGCTCCTAGAAAAAGTACGTCAAGTGAGAGGTTGCCATCTAAAGAGGAGAATAAGACCCAATTATCTGCTAGGACATCGAAAGAGGAGAGTAGAAACTCAATCTCAATGAAGAAAGTTACTGCAAATGGTCACTCAGATGATCTAGACAAAGCAAATAAGCTACGAACATCTAGTGGAAAGAAATCATCTGGAGATCTTGCTAATAATGGCCTTCCAGGAAACTTGGTCAAGGTTTCTATAAACAGTAGGAAACTCACTGAGGGAAGTGTTTCATGGAGTTCACTCCCATCATCTCTTGCTAAAATTGGAAAGGTAAAACTCTATGGTTACAGCATTCGATAAGAGTCTTCTTTTCCTTTCTTCTGGGCATCTCCCCCAATCCAGCGTTTAATGTCTGTGCAACTTAGACACTTTTTATTTGCTATCTGTCAGTATTGTTAAACTTTTCTCTATAAACATGAACATGTTAAAGATATTAAATGAATGTAACTCTTGATACTAAGCTAGAATTGCAAAACTAGACATGCAAGTGAGTTATATATGATAATTCCGATCACAACGATTCAACTCGCTTAATCATCAAATTTTTTTCTAAAAAAACTTTTTAAGAAATCATACCGAACAATTAAGAAATCTGATCCAAAAATAAAGCAATCAATTTGGTCGACTTAGCTAAATCAATTTTGTAATTATGCAACTGAAATATTATACTCTCCCTGCTACTAGACTGGAGCTATGTTTAGTTCCCCATCCAATCATTTCCTTTTACTCTCTTTTGTTTATGATTTGTTATTTCAGGAAGTCATGAAGCATAGAGACGCGGCACAGACAGCTGCCATTGAAGCTATGCAAGAGGCTTCAGTTTCAGAGAGCTTACTTAGATGTCTAAGGTAAGATACCAGAGCAATACATCACATAAGCTGCCAACAAATGCTAGAAATATTTTTCCTTTTTTTTTTAATTGAAAATTTGCTATTTCTAATTTATTGTGTGATTTGAAATTCAGAACATAATTTTCATTTAGTCTTTAGTGAATGTGGAATCATACTGGAGCTTGTAGAACTTACATATCTTCTATTTGAATATGAAACTTATAGGACATCGGTGGAATCTTTCACTATGAAATAATATTCGAACCAATCTTTGTTATTAGGTTGTCAACATACATTCATTAGCTTCCTAGTAATTAGAATGTATTTGTTTAGTTCTAGGATGGATTTTGTCAGTAACAATATCATCTTTTGTTGAGATTGACCGTCTCATTGTATAGGTTAGATTGAAGCATATCTTTTCTGTAGGTCATAAGGAAAAGAAAACACATACTTGCCTTGTCAACCAGTGGATTCTTTCACTTTACAGAACAAAAGAGGCTATGCTAATTAAGCTATACATAATACCTGAGCAGTACTGTAATATTAGAAAAGCATTTGTTGCCTAGCATTATGAAGCAACCCAACACATAGTTCTTTGTTTGATTAGCTATTATGGGTTTATTTTTGGAATTAGAAATACTCTAGTTTACTTCTACAAGATATTCCAGAAATTCTATGTAATATTATGCAAAATCTATCACTGCTTAATTCAACCTAACCTTATTCTTCTATTGTTCTTCACTTCAGAAACATTTTAGGAAGTTTTAACATTTCTGTATCCTATTTTACTATGCTATTATGAAAAAGGAAGCTAATTATATATTGTAATTAGATGTTATTTTATTAAAGCGCTTCTCTTCATGGCAGTTGTATTGTGTTCTACCTCATTATCGCTTGCAACTTTTCTGGAATTATTTACTTAAATTAGAAATAAAGGAAAATACTTTTCCTTCTGGCAGTCTTCTGCTGTTGTTTGATACCCAAATGTAGCACAAATTTTCATAAGAGAGCTACAAACTTGTGGTTCTGTTGTAGTATGATTGTATAACTGGGTTCCCATGTAATTATGTGGATATGGACAGTGGCCCCACTAAGAAAACTAGGGCACTAGAAGATTATCATCCTAGCTGGATCGATGGGCATTACTAATTTGTAAAGTGAATATATATGTTTGTTACTTCATTTACCCTGAATATATGTACCATGTGGGACTCAAAGTTGATAGAGATTTTGCTGATGGTTGGAATTGGTGAAAGGGAGAAGGGGGTTTTCTGTTCATTGATGGCCTTCAAGATCCTAAAAATAATGTAATTTCAGTCCAAAGGGAGGATCTGGCCATGTTAATCCCAAGTTGAAGTTTAGTTTTGTCTGTTGGTGCGTACTTGCAACTGTCACGTAGAAAATGAAGGGAACTCGATTCCTTTTGTAAACGTTTGCATATGATTAGGTTATCAATAGTTTTACCTGCTTCGCAAAATTTGATTGGACTTGCATTTGTTCATTATGCTGAATAGCATTAACGTTGAATTGACAACTTTGGAGATTTGGGTCAAAGAGGGACACCATGTAAAAGTACTATCATAGGTGTACACTCAAGAATGCATTTTCTTCCTTGATACTAACAAATTCATTGTCATTCAGCATATGATATATAGTACAATTTAATAAGAATATGGTTTTGGGAGATGGGTAGTGGAGAAATGTCACATGTGAGCTTTATGGTTAGAAGCCGCAATATCAAATTTTCGGTGATGGTATCTTGTTTTGGTTTTGCAGTACGCCTTTGAATTTGAGAGGAGTTGGTAAAAATAACATGAAGTTGAGTTCTTGCTTGTTTGCATTTGAGAACTAAATTGATTCGGATAAGCATCTCTTATGCATCTTCCACAGGCGGATTATAGAATTGTTTCTTGACCTTCCTATCCTTGTGCTTATTGCAGCATATACTCAGAGCTAACTTCATCTGCTAAAGAAGATAACCCGCAACCAGCTGTGGAGCAGTTTTTGACCCTCAATGCAAGCTTGAATGGTGCTCGCTCAGTTGCTGACTCTCTTTCTAAAGTTGTTCCTGCTGGTTCATCTCCAGAATCTGTCATTAATCCATCAGAAGAAGTGTTAAAGATTACATCAGATAGACGTAAACATGCAGCCTCTTGGGTCCAAGCTGCACTGTCCACCAATCTTTCGTCCTTTTCTCTTTTTACCAAAGAAACAACTTCAGCTTCTGTTCAAGGCCAAAAGGCTTCCAATGGTAATCAACCCATTTTAGTCCTTGAAAATTCTTCAAAGAATGCATCAACGAAGACTCAAGGGAAAACCCGTCCATCAGTTGGCTCCAAGCTTGTAGCAACAGGAGCTTTCCGCAAGTCAGGGGATAGTTCTTCCAATAGTCAGAAGACGCAGCCACAACCTCCACCCGAGTGGAATAGAGGAAATGGCCTTGATGAGTCCGTGGACTTGGCTGAAATGTTGCGGATGGAGTCCCAAGATTGGTTCTTGGGATTTATTGAGAGGTTCTTAGATGCTGATGTGGATTCCTCAACTTTGTCAGATAATGGTCAAATAGCGGGCATGCTGACTCAGCTTAAAAGTGTGAATGACTGGTTAGACGAGATTGGTTCGAGCAAAGATGAAGAAGAAACACCCAATGTTTCATCAGAAACTGTTGACAGGCTAAGGAAGAAGATATATGAATATCTTCTCACACATGTCGAATCTGCCGCTGCAGCTTTAGGTGGTGGATCACAATCATCACCAAGGGTCCGAGGCTTAGAGACGAAAACAAAAAGGTGATTACTCGATCGATTTGCAGCTTGATTGTTAAAAAATTTGGTATTGGTGATGCAATTATGATAGCAATGTTTGTGTCCTTACCACCAAGTGGAATAAGGACATTCAGTTGTTATAATCTGTGTACATAAATCCTACATGGGGTTTGAGGGTATAGATTGGTTTGACCATTAAATTATCAAAGAAAGCATTTAAACGTGAAGAGCAAGGAAGCTCTGCTAAGACTTTCTCACTAGCATTTGTTTCTGAAATCATACAAATGAAAACGGGCAAGATTAGCTGGAAAATGTTTGTCTTCTTCCTGGTTATGAAGGAATGTTTGTTTTTTTTTTCCCATTCTCTTCTTTGTATATTGCATTTCTTTTTCTCAGAGAACAAGCAATTAGAAACTTGCCATTTTATACCTTTGTCCTATGAGATGATGAATGGCCGAGTTTGCTTCAATTATATGTGGGGTGGATGCTGAAAGTAGGGTGAGCATTGATTTGGAAAATCAAAGAAAGGCCGTAGCAGAAAAAACACTGGAAATTGCAGAAATGTAGAATCAACGACAACACTTAAGATTCGAAAAGTGGTGGTATACCCTTTGATTCTTCTATCAAGACATGACACGCATTGGCGATTTTATTCCAATCCTTTTATCTTAATGATATCAGAGGCAATCTTGTCTGTTTCAGTTGTCGGAGTGTAGTCACATGTCGCAGCCCCATCATGAATCATCTTCAGGTTTCTACAGGATTCAGTCTACATAATTTTGAGAATCTCGTGTGGTAGTTACAAGCAAGCCATGACAAAAATCCAACAACTTATGACTTGAATGTCTAAATGGTGTAAAAGCTTGGTAAACAACATGACACCCTGGACATTTATTGCAGCAATACCCACATTCGGGACACGAAAACCCAAAAGTAACTTGGAACCATTCACGGAATTGCCCACTGTAGTACGGAATAAAAAAAATGGGTGGGCAATGGATACAATGGACACAGTTTCAATTCAACTATTAAATCCTCTATAAGAAGGTCACCCATTGTTTCAGACGCAACACTGTAGGAAACAGCTGCTAGATCATCAAAGACCTGCTTATATTAATGCTTGACAGGGACCAGAAGTCATCAAGATACACAAAGGATTTAGGAATACCACTACTGCAGCCGAATTAATTTTGGAAAAACCCTGAATTTAATGTATATTTTATTACATGTGATGTTGGATTCGATAAATACAAGATTAGTTTTATAACAGCAATATCCAGACTCTCGCAATGTCAGCTCGATGAGCTTGTCTTATGGCCTCGGAGAAAAGTAGCTTCCTGAGCTTTGGCATGGCGGTGTACTCGAAGAACCTCAGGAAGGCAACAAGTCTTGATATTTCCATCGAGTTTCTTCCTTGTAACCAGGACTGTGTTATGGTTTACCAACTCTCTCATGCAATCTGCCGCAACATTTTCAGGAGGTCTTGAATTGTCCTTCAAGTCAATGAAACATCTGACAGAGACCCTGTAACCAGCTGGAAATAACCCAAAACAGAAAAGCCATTCCTTAAATACAAAGGCATATGTTGGTTGATTTCGAACCAGGGATGTTCATCTTTCCAATGCAAACGTGCTCCTTAGTTCTCAATCATCGCCTGTGAAATGCAATCTGTATGTAAAATCAGTCTCGGAGACCGGCGGAGATTCCTTTACTCGGCGAACAATGATGAACATTTTTCTGTTTCCATTCTTGCCCTCATACATAAAGCTATATATATATATATATATATATATATATATTAGAATACACGTGTCTTATTATATGATTCACGTGTTTAATTAATAAAATATTTTTATTTTATTTAAATTTATTGGTTAAAATGTCGATAAATATAATTTATAAAATTATACTAAATAAATAAAAAATGTACTTGAATCTAGTAATATTTAATTTTACAGGGTGGGATCGTTATGGGCGCGGCCCTGCCCTGACAGCTGCAATCGGAATGGCGACGCGTCGAGGATCCGTCTTTGAGCGTAAATGGATTCACATCTTCATCAAAGCACAAGACTATTGGATGGATGGATGAATGCATGCATTGATTACTTACTTACCACCAACTCATCAATGGCATCACACTTCCCATGCTCTACAGTTCCCAAATTACAGAATCAATCCCTTGGATATGATTTCATTCCATCTTCTGCTTCAAGCAGCAGGCCGTCAGCCTTCTCGACTAAGCCAGCCGGCCATCGTGACTTATATCACCGTGGATCATGCTTATGGAACCTGGTACCTCTTTTCTTTCCAACTTCTCTTCGTTTTCTTTTTAAAACAGATATTCAATAAATAAATAAATAAAGAGATTTTTATATAATTATTCAATAAAATAAATAAATAAATAAAATAAAAAAGAATAAAACTTTACGAGCAACTATGCCACATGGGCCCAAATTAAATCGGTTAATGACGCAACGTTCCATACCCAACACCTTCACCCACTTCCACGTGTGACTGTCTTTTTAATCATGTTGCTTTTTCATCAAAATTAAATATTCTTTTTAATAACATAAAATCCATCAAATTAATAAATATAATCAATTATATAAATTAAAATAAATGTTAATAATGTAAATTTTCCTAATATTAATTTTTTAAACATATATATTAAATATGTTTAATCATTGATTTATAAACCTAGTTACATTACCTTATTTTATAACAACTATTATTTTTGATAAATAAATTTAATAAAATATTTAAAAATTTGAATACCTATTTATAGCAATTAATGGAAAATAAAAATTACTTAATATTTTATTCAATATAATAATTAAATAGTTATTGAGATTAAAAAAAAAGGAAAAAAGAAAAAGAAAAAGAAAAAGGAAAGGAAATCGGGTGATGATTCATTTGGTGTCAAATTGCCACCAATTTGCCAACCCATAAATCACAAACAATTAATAACACACTCTCTCTCTCTCTCTGACTCTCTCAACCACTTTCTTTGAATTAAAATTAATTTAAAATCGGAAAAAATTACTCCAAATTAATAAAAAAAATTCTCTCTTTGTGTTTCTGTTTTCCAAGCAAGTGATGCAGATGATCTCAAAAGCTTCTTGTGCTATGGCTTCCATTCCTTGCACTAAGGTGTTTTTTCTGGGCTTTTCTTCTTTATGTTTTGCAGAGAATTCCTTGCATGTCTGTGGTGTTGTGTACGTTTGTTTTTTTAAATATTCTTTTTTGTTGTTTGTAAAATTTGATAGTGTTGTTGTGATGGTATTTTTATTTGTTGAATTTTGTGGGATTTTCGGTGAATCCATTTGAAGAACTGGGTGTTCTTTATTTTTCTGATTTGTTGGTGTAAATGGTTGTGGGATTTCTGCTTCTTCTTTTTTTTTGGGATTTTGATGGCGATGAGGAAAAAAGCAGAGATTTTTTTTAGACCATTGCAATGGATGTTATAAACAAGAGAATTTTGTGGGTGCTTGATTTTCCAGGTGGGAACCGTGTATTGAATGGCCTTGAATAAGAGTACATGATGTGGTTTTCTGTATGTTTTTGTTAGAAGGTAATGGAGAGATTGTTGTCAATTGGGTTTATCGTGAAACAGTGAAATCAGGGCTCGAAGTTGAAGGAGGAGCGAGAAATCCAGGCGAAAGGATTTGAGATTCTTACAGTCTATAATATGGACTTGCCTAATATTGTAATGACGTGTCTTTGAACATTGCAAGTTGAGCGGCGTGGCATTAAATTCAGAGGCTACCATCGAAACTATCGTAGCTCTTTTGTGTTGTTGTCAAGTTCTTCTTGTATGCAATGTTTGAGTTATACAATGAAAACAATTGCTGGGATTTCCTTCTCATATGGTGTTCTATGTTTATGAACCTGCTATTTCTTCTTCATTCGTCAAGTTGGTCACATTTTCTATTTCCTGCCTCTTAATATTGTAAAGATTTTGTTTCGAATTCTTACTTTTACTTTTGTTATTTTAGGCAAGGTGTGGACTTTCTGCTCGGCCAGGTGCAAGACAGCTTTGTTTCAGAAAAGGACTTCTGTATGGATTTATGCATCTGTTGTCTATGCCATTTAAAACCTTGCGAGGAGCTAGTCGAACACTTAAGGTTGCTCAGTTTTGCAGCATTACTAATATGTCTTCCTCGTTACAAATTGAATTGGTAATCATTTCTCTCTCTGCAAAAATCATTTGAAGATTGTTATCTTTGGTGCATGTCTTGCAAATTATAGCTTCATATCAATCTTTTGCTGCATTGTTAATCTTCAGGTGCCATGCCTTGGGGACAACTATGCATATCTTCTACATGATATGGATACAGGCACAGTTGGAGTTGTTGATCCTTCCGAAGCTGTACCCGTTATAGATGCACTAAGTAGGAAAAACCGAAATTTGACTTATATACTGAATACTCATCATCATCATGATCACACGGGTGGGAATGAAGAGTTGAAAGCAAGGTACGGTGCAAAGGTATGGTGATCGTATTTCCTGGTCAAGTTTCTTTTGCATTTACTCATTTGAAGATGCTGGTTCCCTATAGCATTGAACACAAGAAATTATAAGATTTGAGAACCAGGAATTTTTCTTGACAGTTACAATTTATTTAGGTCATGTCTATCAATAAGGTTGTTTTCCTTCATTTGATTTTTGTTTAGGTTTGCTAATTTTTTACAAATGACAATTTCGGCTGGGAGTTGTTTGCATGTGGTAAAACTGATATGGTTGTAAGAAATCTGATAAAAAAGTTAAGTTCTTGTGTTCATGTAAGTATGACATATAAATTTGTTTTCTCTTAATTTTAGTTACTATGTTATGCATAGTTCAAAAGTAGAAAGTTTAAAGTAACTTGTAGTATGCTCTCCATTGCCATTCTTACTAATGTTAGCACATACTTGAGGATGCACAAGTCCACAAAAAAGCCGCTTGCCCAATTTAATCAAAAGCAGATAGGTGAAAGTTGATTTTGGAAAGCATGCAAATCCCTTGAAATTCAAACTTGCAAATGATACACAATTCTTTGAACTTGTTAAAACCTAGCTCTTTTTCTTTTTTCTTTTTTTTTTTTTCCAGTTGAACATGTTAAAACCTAGCTTTAATTTGAAATTAACTGTGATTTAGGGCTTCTTCTGGAATATTTTTGCTTCTAAATCTTTCCTATGATTTTCATATCTCCTGCGGCTAAAATATGTGCTGCTTGCATAAAATGGTTCTGCAGCTAAAACATGTTATGGATCCTGTTTTTCCATCTCTGGCTTGTAGGTAATTGGTCCAGGAATTGACAGAGATAGGATTCCTGGAATTGATATATCTTTAAACGATGGTGATAAATGGATGTTTGCTGGACACGAGGTGGTTGTTATGGAAACTCCTGGTCACACCAAAGGTTCGATTTTGTTATCTCACATGATGAATCATGTGGATTTTATGGCATTTTTTGATAAATAAAAATACTTGTCAGTTTAGCTGACTTCTTGGTTTTCCATCATAACTTCCTTTTATTTAGGCATCGAATTTCCTCAATCAGTTTCATAAAGAGTGACAAAATCTGAACTTCCATATTGTAATGCAATGTCATGTTTTTGTAAATCTAATATAGAATATTCTCGGTTTCTTGAGATGCCTTGATATGGGTTTGATTGCTGACTGGATTTTATTTCGCTTTGCACATTAGTGAGTTGCAATCATTTATAAGTAGATTCTTGGATAAAGTATAATTGTTGCATATTAAGAAGCGTTATTTTTTTTTCTTTTATGCTCTAATATTCTGCTTAAACTTTTCACAGGCCACATTAGTTTCTACTTTCCTGGATCAGGGGCAATTTTTACAGGAGACACTTTGTTTAGCTTATCATGTGGCAAGCTTTTTGAAGGGACAGCTGAACAGGTAACTCTTACTGATAATTGTGATTATGCTGCTAATCTGATGTCTGAAACCATGATACATAGTACTGAAATCATGGAATTAATCCTTTTGAAGATGAATTTACTCTATTCCTAAAGCACACAACTATTGCAATGTAGAAGATGGGGAGTCTAAGGATAGAGAATGATTGAACCAAGGTTGGCAAACTTCCATTTTATTAAATTCTGAATTGAAGATGAAAAGCTTGGATGGTTAAGGAAATGATAATATTTCTGAGGGTTTAGAGTTAAATAATTAGTTGGGTAACTGAAAGTGAGACTTTATACAGGCAACCAATTTTTTTGGCTATTAAACCTTTAGATGAAAAGGCTTGTTGTAAGAGTGATAGCGATTCCATTGTAAATTGAAGAATATGGTATTCTTAGGCAAGATATGCGATTGAAATCGACTTTTGTAAATTTCAAACTTTTCCTGCTGAATTTTAGCGTAATGGAATCTATTACTGGAATCTCAAATATCATTATGTCTTACCTCAAAGATGAAATATTCATCCCTTCTTCCCCAAATAACCTCCTCCTTTCCCCTATCACTCTTCATCCCTTTCTTTAGATAAAAAAGTAACAAGTCGTGTGTACTTTTCTTGTCATGCATGTATGCCGTTGTGATGGGGATGATGTGAGTTGTATGTGAAAACCTCGAAGTCTTCTTAACTGTGTTGTGTGTAAAAACCAAGATGCAGGTGTTTTTAAGCATCTAATTTAACATTAAAAAAATTTGCAACATTGTTCGTGCATTCCCATTTCTCAAAGTGTAACTTGAGATATGTGCCAAGATAAGTTTATGTTACTAAAATCCTCCCCCATCATTAAACAAGTCTTTGGAAGCTATATATGCATACATGTACATTCACTGGCTTGCCAAGATGATAGAATACACTACCAATAATTGTCCTTTGTTCCAGATGCATTCTTCTCTCAGAAAAATCAAGTCTTTGCCAGATGAGACAAATATATACTGCGGCCATGAGTATACAATGGTCAGTTGAGATCATTTTTGCTGTAGTTTTGCTTGCTTAATCTAACCCAACATCAAACTCCTGGACCTTGACTGTATGGAGCTTCTAATTTACAGAGTAATTCAAAGTTTGCATTGTCTATAGAACCCAAGAATGAGGCTTTGCAGTCCTACGCTACCCATGTGGCGCATCTTCGCAGCAAAAGTTTGCCAACAGTAAGTCTTCTAGCTTTTTCATGCATTTACGTTCATTCACCCATCTACAAGAACAAACAGATTTTCATCATTATTTTGCGTGCATGACAATTTTCTTCCCTCTCGAACTGTTTTTCAGACCATGTCACGTCCATGATTACTTTTAGCAAGTCAAATTGAACAAACAGTGTATTCAAAAACATTATAAATGTTTCACGAGTTGATTTCCCATTTTATCTTGGTAGATCCCGACTTCATTAAAGATCGAAAAAGCTTGCAATCCTTTTCTTCGGACTTCGAGTGCTGAAATCCGGCAGTCACTAAATATCCCAGCAGCAGCAAATGATGTAGAAGCATTAGGTATCATCCGCCAAGCAAAAGATAATTTTCGAGACTAATAATGCATGGTATGCGTTTGTCTATAGGATAGGTGACCTTGCCCGCATGTTCTGTCCATATATTATTTTCATTCATATTTGAAGTTGCCTGGATATCCTTTTGCTTTGAAAAAGAGAATTGATATAAGCCGACTCGATTAACTTGGGATTAAGGCGTAGTTGATCGAGGTAAATGAAGTTAATATTTGCAATCGTCGAAAAGTGTCGGTTCTCCAAATCATTTGATGATGAAGAATCTTTCTTCTTTTTTCCTTTTTCTTGGGAATCATTTGGATAATAGGTGAAGTGTATGATGGTCATTGTATACTTTGAAAATTTATTACAATCCATTATGTTCACCCCATCATTCATATGATGTTATTATTAGTTCAACAAACAGCTTGTGTTATTTCCTTTTATATTGCCTTGTTAAGCATTGGCATTATTTACTCATATGCATTGACAAACATTGCCTTTATTAACTAATCATGAAATGCCACGTGTAATAACTATGTGATTATTTGAAATGAATCAAGATGATTACATATGAATTAAGAAAATGATTATGATATACAATTAACATTCATATAAAATATTTAATAAATTCCTTTTAATCTCATATGGATGAATTAAGTAATTCATTTTCATTTTTAAATAAACATTTATTTATAAGATAAATGAATATAATTAGTAAATGTACATCTCCAACAACTTCAAATAGGTTATTGACTATTGCAGAATTAGAATTGAAATTAGAATTTCAATTTCAATTTTTCAGTTATTACGGTTTGATTATTAACCATCTTTTTACTTTAGAATTTGAATTCTAATTTCAATTCTCAATTTCAATTTTTGAACCTTTTGATTAACCTTCTCTCGGTTCACGTACCATGTTATACAAGGAATACAACATAGTCTATAATTGACGTGTAAACAAATAAAAGAAGACAGAAAATTAAAAAAAACCCCGTGTACAGAGTGAGAGCTACAACACGAAAATTGCCATCATGCCAAGAAAACCACACACGGCAAACCCCCATCCAACAGCTTCCAATGCAGAAGCCAGCTTAGGCCTTGTACGCCAAAGCCAGAGTGCACCCACGGACGACAGAAATCCTGCGGCATTGCACGCAGCACTACTGTACGACAGCGCCTGAACTTGGACTGATCCATGTTTCGAAACAGCCATTAATGAGCCTGATAGTTGGGATGTTACTGAAAGGACTATGCATGTTTTGAATTTGGAGGATTTGGCCCTCTTAGTTGTTTTTGATACTGGCTCAATATTGACTATCAGTTTATCGCCATAAACATATCGAGTGATTTTTCCTTCGCTGAATCCAACCTCTGCCCATGAAATACCTTTCTCTTCATCAACTTCTAGCTTTGGGTGCCTATGGACTGGATGGCCTTTTGCAGTGATTTCTTGTAACCCATCTCTAACTTCTCCTTGTTCATCAACAACGTGAATCTCATTCTGTTTGTTATCAATCATTTCCATTTCTTGAGTTACGTTGAGAGAAGGTAGAAGAAGTGTATCGGTTTTTGCCATCGAGAGAGAATTCTGGTTAAATTCTAACAGGGTTCACCGGAAAGTCTGTACTTAATACGCCCTCTGGCGAAGTTTCCCCTGCATTACAGAGAAGATGGACGATAGATTATCTAGAGGACATGATCGGAAATCCTTGATTCCAACGCGGATTTGACGCGTAAACAAGTAAAAAATTACAAGACAGTTACCTTTTTCTCCCTTCATCTCAAAGTCATTGCTGTTTCCGACTCATTTCCTTTGCAAAAACCCCCCAATTTCCGAGAAAGAAGGCCCCAAAAGATGCACAATTTGGAAGAATTTTCTTGATCCAATTTGGACGTCGCAATCAAACAAATGAGACCATGGACATATATATGAACATATAGGGCTGGTTGAGAAACAAGGATCATCGGAATCAAGTATGACCTCATACGCTTAGGTAAGGCCTGCAAATAATGAAAGAGGAGATCATGCAATGTATAGTAGTAACATGCTCCACCATAGCTTCATGTTTGGTCCAGTTTCCATTCGTTTACATTAATGGAAAACCAGTTCCAGGGGTTCGAATCTTTACAAGGTCACCTGCAACTTTCCATGCCTTCGTAATACTCGTTATATTTGCCTTCCTCACTGCCTTCAATGGATTATTGTTATTGGGTAGTGATAAAAGGCACATGTTTGCCCGAATATTTTGCTTTTCTTCTTCCATTTCTCTGGCTATGGCTTTGGTTATTGTGGCCTGCGCTTTGCTTCCCTTTTAAAGTTCCATTATCACCAGTCTTCAATGTTTAAAATATATGTAATTTGTGGGATTTTAGTGTTGAATCTCATCAATATTGTGACTTTATCATTACATGTATTAAGCCTGTAAGTTGAAGAATCATATTCTACTTTCAGACTCATATCTTCTTTAGTAATAAAATCTCAGTCCTTAGTAATATAATTTTCTTGATACATTAATAATATTTCCAAATCCATTCTTTCTTGGTTTTAAGCTTTCCAGTATGCATTAGCATTGACTACTAGCGAAACAGCCCATAACGTCGGCAGAAGGGATGCCTCCTCGCAATGC
Source organism: Dalechampia spathulata (assembly GCA_948192965.1). Lineage (NCBI taxonomy): Eukaryota > Viridiplantae > Streptophyta > Magnoliopsida > Malpighiales > Euphorbiaceae > Dalechampia > Dalechampia spathulata. The sequence continues at coordinate 41,534 of CANYBF010531032.1, forward strand.
ATTTGCAAGCGATCAGGTTCCAACGACTATTTACCAAACAAAAATACAGGACGCGCGAAGTTTCAAACGTTGATTAGCTACATCTTTCAGGCATGACAGCATTAACAGGCTGAGAACCTCTAACACACAAAATAAAAGCATCATTAACCCACAACAGCAATATCGTATAATGAAAGAGCTACAACATCATTAACATGAAAAGCAAAACCAAAGTCCCCTGCATCAACCTAAACTTGCAACTTAAGGGGTAAATATGTTTAAAAAAAAGAATCTAAGGGGTAAAGATGTTAAAAAAAGAATTCAAGGGGTAAAGATGTATAATTTATATAAAATAAGGTGTAATTCATTAATAGGTCCATGTACTGTATGCGAAGATAAAATATTTTTATGTTTTTATTACTAATAATAAAAAATCAATTTGTTATTTAGTGGTGGAATTATTAAATATGAAATATTTTGATTTGGATTTTTATATTTTTATAGCTAATTAATTTATATATAATTAATCTCAATAATTATACTTGAATTTTATATAAATTTATGGAATTTATAATATGGGATGGTTCGATTTTTAACTCTATCTCTCTATCTCATTATACAATGGTAAATTTTTACATGGCCTGTATTCATCGGGTAAAATTATAAATCTATTAATAGTATAATAATATATGCTAATCTTTATTAATTATAAATTAATAAAAATTAATATTATTATTATATTATTAATAAATTCATAATCCTACTGGAAGGATTTTTCAGCATACAACATAGTTTGCAAATGACATGGAAACAGGTTAAAGAAGAAAGGAAATTAACGAAAACCTATGTAATAGAGGGAGAGCTACAACAAGAAATTTGCCATCATGCCAAGGAAACCACACACTGCAAACCCCCATCCAGCAACTTCCAGTGCGGAAGCCAGTTTAGGCCTTGTACGCCAAAGCCAGAGTGCACCGACAGACGACAGAAATCCTGCGGTATTGCACACAGCACTACCGTACGACAGGGCCTGGACCGATCCTTGTTTTGAAACAGCCATTAATGAGCCTGATAGTTGAGATGTTACTGAAAGGACTATGCATGCTTTGAACTTGTAGGATCTCGCCGTCTTTGTTGTTTTTGATACTGGCACCATATTAACTATCAGTTTATCACCATAAACATATCGAGTGATTTTTCCTGCGCTGAATCCAACCTCTGTCCATGCCCATGAAATACCTTTCTCTTCATCAACTTCTAGCTTTGGGTACCTTTGGACTTCTTGGCTTTTTGCACTGATTTCTTGTAACCCATCTCCAACTTCTCCTTGTTCATCTACGACATGAATCTCATTTGGTTCATTATCAATAATTTCCATTTCTGATAGGGTTTACCGGCTCCAATGCTTATTTGACGCGTAAACAAGTAAAAAATTTCAAGACAGTTGTTACCTTTTTCTCCCTTTATCTTAAGCATCAAGTTGTTGCTGTTTCCGACTCATTTCCTTTGCAAAAACCCCCCAATTTCCGAGAAAGAAAGCCCCAAAAGATGCACAATTTGGAACAATTTTCTTGATCCAATTTGGACGTCGCAATCAAACGGACATATATATAAATATACAAGGGTGGTTCAAGGATCATCAGAAACAAGTATGACCTCATACGCTTAGATAAGGCCTGCAAATAATGAAAGAGGAGATCATGCAATGTATAGTAGTAACATGCTCCACCATAGCTTCATGTTTGGTTCAGTTTCCATTCGTTTACATTAATGGAAAACCAGTTCCAGGGGTTCGAATCTTTACAAGGTCACCTGCAACTTTCCATATCTTCGTAATACTCGTTATATTTGCCTTCCTCACTGCCTTCAATGGATTATTGTTATTGGGTAGTGATAAAAGGCACATTTTTGCCCGAATATTTTGCTTTTCTTCTTCCATTTCTCTGGCT
>CANYBF010531391.1:0-12515 GCA_948192965.1 Dalechampia spathulata
AGTGATTTTTACCTCTTGTAGATTCTCCAAACGTTAGGGAATGATGATGGCAATCCAAAGTCCAAGCATTTTTGGATTAGAATTCTCCTAAGTTTGATGATTTTGTGCCAATTAATTAATCCTAAAGGTTTAAGATTATTGCAATTGTGTTTTGGAAGTCCCAATCACGTTTTTGGTGGCTGACGGCTGCCTAGGGATTAGGGTTTTTGGTCTAGAATTCCGAACCGCGTGCCAAATGGCAGAATTATGGTTTAATGGAGTCTGTCCCCGGAAACATATGCGTACGCATATGCTAAACCCTAAAACATATGCGTACGCATATGTGACATATGCTCACGCACATGACATATGCTAAACCCTAAAAACATATGCATACGCACGTGGGACACCCCGGAACGGGCCAGAGTTGGCCCAGAAAGGCCCAGAAACATCCCGGATCGATCTGGATCAAGCCGGTCCAAAATTAGGGTGCGACATGGACATTCAGAGTGCATTATAGTTGATGGGGCCCACAATGTCACTGATGGGGCCCACCACCCTCGTTAACTTATTCTGGGTGTTCTGTGCATATAGAACACACTTTATTCTTGTCTATGCAAGGCAAAGCAACAAAATGCGAAATATTACATTTTGGGCACTTGGCACTATTTGCCCGAAATAGTACACAGGTGGGGCCCACCACCTTTATCAGTTTTTCTAAGTTCTGTGCATACAGAGTACATCACCTGTTGCTTACGCAAGGCAGAACGCATGGCATGCCAAATGCCACATTCCAGGCACATAATCACGAGTACATCAGGTGACGACCTATTTTGAGTGTTTTGTGCACATAGAACACATTCCATTCATGCCTACATGAGGCAGAATACTTAGCATGCAAAATGTTACATTCTAGGCATATTGCACTATAGGGCCCACCAAAGGCACTAGTGGGCCCACTGCCCATTTTGGCCCATTTCGAGTGTTCTGTGCATACAGAGCACATTTCACTAATGCCCACACGAGGCACAACACTTGGCATGCTAAATGCCACATTTTGGCCACATAGCATTATGTGCCTGAAATATGCCCATTAGAGGAACTCATCGGTTGGGGCCGAATTTGGCAAAACTCATTACAACAAAGTGACTCGAAATGTCATTTGCATCTCAATTGACATATGGCATGCATCCGGTTTTGCTTGTGTAAGCTGGCACACATAGGGCAAAAATGCTATATGCGTAGCACATAGCACTATGCGCTACGCATATGGCTTAAAGAAGACATTTGATGGGGCCCACTTTCAGGACCAAACGGGATGCGAGCCATATCACACAACATCGTAGAATGTCAAATAATGCATATTTGACATGTCATACACATTACATTTCACCCATACGAGGTGAAATACACATAGGGTGAATAGTACCATGCATGTACTATTTGAAAAGAAAAGACGTTTGGTCAGGAGCCTTCCTGGGACCAAATTCGAAGTATTTTTCATTGCACAATGCTTTAATATGTCAAATGATGCATATTTGACATGTGACATGTGTTACATTTCACCCACATGAGGTAAAATGCATGAATAAGGCATATAGCACTAGATACGCACTATGCAAGGAAAAAAAGACGTTTGGTGGGGCCCACCTTCTAGACTAAATCCGAAAAACTTTTCTTTGCAAAATGTCCTAATATGTCAAATGATGCTTATTTGACATGCGGCTCACATCCTGTTTTGGTCAAATGATGCTTAGGGTCAAAATGCTATATGCTGCGCATATAGCACCATATGCTACGCATGTAGCATTTTCAAGATGTTTGGTCGGGAGCCTTCTCGAGACCAAACCAGATGTGTGCCATATTACATAATGCCTTGGTACACAAAATGACGCTTATTAGGCATGGGGTGCACATCCCGATGCAACCACAGTGGGCCCTACGCTACGGGTCAAGAGGTGATGTGTACCACACATTCCCTTTAAATTTTTCAAATCTGGCCTGAAAATTACAATTCTTGCAGATTGAAAAAGCCATGTATGCCACACATCATGCCATGTGCACCACATAGAGTCTATGTGTGCCACACATCGCTTGATGCACGTCGCATGTCCCTTGGAAAATTTTCAGAAAAATCATATTTTGAATCATATTTTGATTTTTCCAGTAGTATTTCATGCTTTACAGAAGCTCAGATATTCTGGATCTATCATAAAATAATTACATTTATTTAATTTTGGCCTCTAAATTAATTTTCTACGATAACAAGCCATTTTTACTCGTATAAATGCAGTTTTTGAAAGGATTGGATTTTAATTGGTCTAGTGGCTATCTCCAATAATTTTTATGTAACGTTAGCCCTCCCATTTAATTTTCCATGGTCAAATAAAAATAATTTTGCCTAAAATTATTTCTATGAAAATTAATTTTCACGATCCGGCTTGTGTTAATTCACGTAATTATTGCCAAATAATTGCTAGATTTTGACTCTTGGTTCATGCTTTTACATGGCATTGGACTAGTCAAATAAATCCTAAATTCATTTCCTACTAATGAATTTATTTGTTTATTTTGCATATTAGTCATTCGTGCATTTTTGACTCATATCGCCCGAGGAGGAGGGGAGGTTACTTAACGTCCCAAAATATGTATGCAAGGATATTTTTGTAATAGGATAGAATTATTATTTGTTATGTAATAATTCCTTTTAATATCTCATGTGTACCCCTATTTCCTCGATCCATTTCACCGCCCTTTCGGTATTTTTATTCGTGGATGGATTTATATTTGCTTAAATATACATCATCATGTCACATGTCATGTCACATGATACATCACACACTACTATGACATGCCATAACATACCGTATTTCATATGCATATACATACAAATATGCAAATACATAAATATGCTAAATACACCAATATGCAAAACAATACACGCAATTAACCAATATGCCATGCCATGCCATTATGCCATGACATTCCATATGCCATATTGCATGCCATGATATATACTATGTTGAATACATATTCACATATATATCATTATGCCATGTCATACATATGATATGTCATACATCATTTCACATGCCACACGTATGGTATGTCATTCACTCTACCATGTCATACATATGCCATGTCATATATCATTTCATATATCATGCATATGGTATGCCATTCACTATGCCATGCCATACACATGATATATCATACATCATCTCACATGACATGCATATGATATGTCACCCTTCCCACATGCCATGCATATGTCATGTTATATGTCATCTCACATATCACGTATATGATATGTCATTCATTTCACACGCCATGCATATGGTATGTCATCCATGCTATATGTCATGACTTGCATCATCTCACATATCATGCATATGATATGCCATTTATTCTGCATGCCATGCATATGCTATGTCATCCATCCCACATGTCATGCATATGCCATGCCATTCACTTATATGCCATGCATATAACACACATTCTATAACGTAAATATGATCCAAAATGCTAATGCCTTACGCTATATACATGCTATTTATTATGATTATATGCTTATATATCATGCTAAGTTGCCATATCATGCATATGATATATCATTCATGTTCACATGTCATGCATATGCCATGTTACTTTATCATTACTTTGCATGCCATGCATATACCATGCCATCCAAATGTCATAGAGCATTATATGTCATTATATGTGCAACCTTGCAAACACCAAATCGCATGTCGCGCTATATGCTTACATTTACGCTCATATGCTTGCCTACTTAGGACAATTAATCCTAACTATAATGGTAAAATCAATTTTGGAAACTCATAGAATAGATCTCCACCACCCGAACCCAATCTCTGAAGCGTTTAACTTGCACTCATGCTATGGGTTGGTTGGACCAATCTGGGACCATTCGATGGTGACTCCCTTGTGACTCTTTCGAGTTCGTATAATTCCCTGAAGGAACCCCTCAAGAAGACTGCACTTTTGCTCCAAGTGCGGCCCTCGGTCTGTAAGCATTGCAAGCCTCGCTCTGGACCCCGGTAAAAACCAGTGCTCATAGCAATAAAGCTTGATGACACCCTATAGGCATTCCACATAGCATTCAAAACACTTATAAGAATAACTCCCTATAGGATGGTTTATGGAAAAGCTTATCATCTGCCAGTACAGCTGGAGTATAAGGCATATTGGGCCATTAAGTTTCTAAATCATGATCTAAAGAAGGTAGGGGAGAAGAGACTTTTGTAGCTACATGAACTAGAAGAATTAAAACACTTAGCATATGAGAATGCTAAGCTATACAAGGAGAGGACCAAGCAGTGGCATGATGCTCATATCAAGGTGAAATCATTCAATATTGGTGATAACATGCTCCTATTTAATTCCAAGTTGAAGCTATTTCCTAGAAAACTCAAATCCAGGTGGATTGGTCCCTTCAAAGTTGCCCAAGTCTTTGACGGTGGAGCACTAGAACTAAAGAATGGCAGAAGAGAGACATTTAAAGTCAATGGCTAGCGATACAAGGTCTACCTTAGCAATTTGATTCACAAGCTAAAGGAGGTAACATCTTTAGAGTAAGCCTATGAGGAGGTAAGGTCCAGTTGATGACCATAAATTTAGCCTGTTAATGCATGTTCTTGTGTGAAAGTTTTGTTTTTTCTAGCCTTTAAATATGCTTCTTGTATTTTTGGATGTATTTTTAAAGCTTAAAATGTGATTTTACAATTTTAAAAATGTATGTTTTTATATTGTTTGATGGGAATCTTGATTCTTTGTGTGTTCTATTAGTAACAAATAAAAGAAAAATAAAATAAAATAGAAAAAAAATTATTAAAGGAGAAAAATTATACTCCACAATCATGGCTCTAATGCCACGATCATGGCCGAATAAGGAGAAAAAGAAGAAAATTTCTATTAAAATTCCATGATAATGGACTTCAACTCCATGATCATGATAAAGAGTATGAAGCTTTGCTATTAAACTCCACAATCATGGAATTGAAGTCCACGATCATGGATGAGAGGGTTACATTTGAGTGGAGTTTTTACAACACTCCATGATCGTGGCTGAGGCTAAGGCATGATTATAACTTACACATCACAAGCAACTCTCATTTCCCACCCGTACTCTCTTTTGGCCGCTTAAACTCTTAAATCTTAAAACACTCTTTTTCCCTCTGAAAAAAAAGATTTCCTCATCTTCTCACCATCTTAGCAAGTATATTTTGTTGCTTTTACTACATTTCTTTCATCAGTCATCCTCATCTCCAAGGTAAGAAATCTCCTTCTCTCTCTTGTTCTTGAATTCTAAATTTTTGAATATTGGGTTTCTTGAGAAGTTTGATTTGTATTAAATTAGAGATGGTTTAGGGATAACATAGGTAGGTATTGCATTATGTTTATGATGATTTTCTATTTTCTTGCATTTACATGTAAATTGGTTGCAAAACAAATTGAAGGAGCGAAAGGAAAAATTGAAATTCCATGATCGTGGCAGAATGGAATTTTGCTCAAATTTGCTATTTTCTTTTATTGCCTTATTAAGAAAGTTTTATCCTAAATTTTAGCTATGTATAAGAGAGTAAAGCAACTTGTTAGATGCCTAAAGTGGTAGTGTATGCTTTAGAGCATCATGTATCATTATCATTTGATATTGAGCCCTTTTATCAATTAGAGGCATTATTCATTATTCAGTTTGCTTAAAAGGTTATTAATTAAATAATGAATTCTAAGATATCAGAACAGTACAAAGGAATTCATAAAGTAGTTTATGAAATGAGATTCTTATTGTATGCAAATGTTCAATATCTAAATTATCCCTAATCAATGTATTAATAAGAATGGATATTATTAATATGATTAATATCAACATATGTTATACTTCCTTAAGGGATGATTCTCATTCATCATGACAAGAGTTGTCAAAAGTGAACATATGGATGACTACTAGAGGACTGACTCATTGGAGGCCTTGATAATGAGATTTCATATAGATAATTAATCTATGTCTGTGAAACATATCTCACTCATATTAGTATTGCAAGTATCCTTAAGACTTGAGATAACAAGGTTATCTTAATTATGGATCACTATGTTTTGACTCTTATGTTTTATTCATCCATAGGAGGCATTCATAACTTAGAGGTTGAATATAGTGTGAAGTAGTTGAAGGTATTTGTTTATCAATAAAGGATTCACCACCCAGATTTAATGTAGGGGTTTTATCTCATTGATTCATGTAATATTCTCTATTGAAGAATCTTTGGACAGAGTATGATGCCCATTAATGAATAAGTTTCATAAAGGTATTTTAGGAATAAAGATTATGATGCATAAAACATCAAATTTAAGGTATGATCTAACACACTTTATCATGCATTGAGTTGACATTAATCCATACTTAAACCTGAATGAGATAAAGGATGGTGAAAGGAGTTTATTGCATGAAATCTAATGTGGAAAGCTTGTAGTCAAACTAATGACCTCTTGGCATTTGGATAGTCATGATGTATGACTATATAACACTCATGATTTACATATGATATTATTAAATGAAGTTTAATAATATGTTCATATGTTGCCAGCATGGTCACACACTAAAAGTAAGGGAATGATAATCATGAATGGATATTGGTGAAATAATGTTTTTATGGTTATAAGATAACCTATATTTTTCATGTTTATTGGAAAGATCATGAAAATAGCTTCAATTTGATACCAAGATCACTGAAATCTGATAAGTATAACTCAAGATACAAGTGATTTAAGATTACATGTTTTACATGTATGGTATATACAGGTTTTTAATGGAATTAATTAACTTAATAGTCAAAACATGAATGCCACATAACTTATTTATGTATGATGAATTAAATGGAAGTTCACATGATTTTCATATGCTTTTGGAAGGAAATTTAAGTTAGTCACATGCAAATCACATGCCAGAAGCATGTGACATGCACATGACTTGACTTAACATAACCTAAACCTAATTAGGATTATATGATTATGTTTTTGGTGAAAACATATTGAGTGAAAGAAGCATATTTTAGCTGACTCTTTTTCCTTCTACTTTTAAAGAATTTCAAAGCTCAAGAACAAGGAAAAATAATTCAGTTTTGATAGAACATCAAGAAGAAAACCAAATTCAATCATCATTCTTCATCCATTATCTTTTATGTTTTGTTTTACTAGTCTTTAAAAAAACTAGTAATTTGATTACTAATCATTCTTTTTAACTTGCGTGGATAGTTTGGAGATCCTCTATCTTTAAGGATTGAAAAGTTTCCTATAACTTTTCAGAAGGACAAAGAAACAAGGAGATGGGCTTAAAGTAAGTTTTTCATTCTCCTTATATAATCTTGTCTGTATGTGATGTTTTCCATGTATAGAATTGCTAGATCCATTATAAAACATGTTTTTCTAAAATTTTAAATTATATATTCTGCTGCTAAACATGTTTTTATAAACCTACAGTGGTATCAGAGCGATTTGGTTTGCAATCTATGCATGGAATATATAAAATCATTTTTTTTACTTATTATGGCTTACGACAATTTAAGTTTTGAATGGGTTAATGTTAGAATTTTTGATTTAAATTTTTAACCACTTATTCTTCATTAAATTAACTTAGTTTCTACAAAAAAAATCAGATACATATGTGGAAATTTTATGAGATAAAATTTTATATGTTGCACATGCTCTTACTGAAAACCTGAATGAATTTTTTTTGTTATTCTTAATGTTCTTACTTGATTATTGCGTGTTTAATTATTGCACATATGACAAATCAATTAATTATTGCGTTAACTTTATGTTGGAGCATTTTGAATGAATTTTGATTTGATTTGGATATGATTTTGTGGAAATCATGTTCATATGTACATAAGAAATCTAATTTTAGTGTATTTGGTTTTTCCAATATTAATTGCTCATGTTTTTTATTAATTCATGTATTTTAACATTTTAAACACACTAAAGATTTTAAAAATAAAATTTTATTCATTTTGGAGATTAATAAGTATTTTATTTGAATTGAAACTCTTGAAAGGAGCAATTTGAGCATGATAAGGATTCTTGTTGTTTTTTACTTCTGTTTTATTTTCTAAGTGATATATTAATATTTAAAGTGTGATTAAATAATTAATGTATTATTGTTGGATGATTATTTAATTTAATAAATAATTTATTCAATTAGAATTCAAAACATCTAAACCATATTTTTCAAATACAAGCCCAATAACTATTTTAAAAGGTAAAATTTGTTTGAATTTTAAAATTTGAAAAATTGAAATAACATTATGAGAAGATTATTTGTTTTGAATGGATGGATGAATAATTGGCATGATGTTGATTATGGACTTAGCCTAATGTGATTGAGCATATGCATTATTTTATAAATTTTGGTAAATAAGGCCTGCAAGTCCTGGCTTTCCTTCAAATCCTTTTGTACTTCTCTTCTCTTCTCATCTACTCCCCCTAAATGTAACTTAGGGTTTCTACTATTGAAATTTGTAATTAGATTATATAGGGTGTAAAAGATACAAAAAAGGAGGCAAAAGGAGCAAATAGACATAAAAGGAAATAAATCCCTCAAAGGAATATAAATCTAAGTCCTTCCGTTTTCTAAGATAAGGGTGAAGAGTTTCTTGTCATTCAAGTTGTAGGGCATACTCAAGCCTGTTTTACATGGGGTATATCCAAGTTTTAAAAAATGTCACATCCTCAATTTTTAATGCATACAATATTAATGATCGGAGTGGTGAAAATTATTCTTTATACGATTAAAATTAGACAATAAGGTGAAATTATGAAAAAATGTTCATTTTGAGGTGAAAATTATGAATATAATGATAACATTAGGAAATAATAACTGGGATCAAGGAATGATGATAGGATGATAGTAGATTAAGTCGAATGCAAAAAATAAGTTTAAACGTGCAAAATTAGGTCAATCGATTAAATGCACATATATCAAGGTAAGAATATTTACGTATACATGGAAATGCATGCGATTGAGAAATTAAGATAAATTATGATTGGATTTGGAGTATGCATTATTTATAAAGTAAGTATGATTAAGGATCATATAAATGAATTATACAAATGAAAAATGTACATATAATTTATATACGTATAGAAATAATTATGGATTAGTGAATAATGGAATATTAAATAAATATATTAGAATATATATACCTAAGATGATTTATTTAACATAAGATTAATAATATAGAAAAGAAAGTATAATGGAATTTGGAAATTCATTTATGATGTCATAAATGAACCATGATGTTGTAAGCATGATATAAGCGTATGAGTTTAATTATGATTTTACTTATATTAAGAATGGACAATTATGAATTTATAATACATTAGTAAAAGTATATAATGATATGTAAATATTAAATAATAATAATAATAATAATAATAATGAAATTTGTAATTTTATTAATGATGTCATAATAGGGTATGATGATGTCATAATTGATTTATTGAATAATTGAGAATAAATTTGAGTATTAATATAATGATAAAAGAATAATAATAAAGTATTTATTTGACATGTGATAGAAAGAATAAATTATAGTATATAATACAAAAAGGAAATAAGAAATTGATTTAATGATGTGTCAATAAGATGGAATTTAAATAATAAGTATTTGATTATATGGAAATTAGAAATTGTATTTTATTAGGTATGGGGAGATGGAAAAGTAGAATGAATTAAATATTGATGTATGAGAAATAGAAAAGAGGTATGGGTAATTGGAAAAGTAGTTTGGAAGGTAGTGTAAGTGGAAGGAGAGAGAAAATAATATTATATTTTATTTGTTTAAAAATGATGAATGGATGGTATTTAGGAAGGTATATATGAATTTTAAGGGAAATAAGGTGTATGTGTATGAAATTGATGGTGAAAGGAGGTATTCCATACATATTTTGAAGAATTAAGGGAAGGAAAATTGTATAATATTTGTATTTGGTTAAAAATGGTATGCATTTAGGGGTATTTTGGTCTTAAAAAGGGGGCTACCCTAATTATACCCATATACCCTATGGTTTGGGTCATTTTTCAAAAGCAAATTTCAATCTTTTTCTTTAATTCTCTCTCAAAGCCGTAATGCTCTCCATAATTTCTTTCTTCCATGGCTTACTTTCTTATTTTCTTTTTCCTTTCTTCATTCAATCTCCATAGAAACCGTATAGCTTCATCTTTCTCATACATTTTCCTTCTAAATCTCTATATATAAGATGAAGACCATACATTTAGCTCATGATATTGGTTCAAGATACCTCTTTTTTATTCATTTTAGAAGAAGCCGAAACACTTACAAAGAAACTACTCAAAACCGTAACTTCTTCTTCCATCTTTCATTTGTTTCTTCAAGAGTATGATTAGATCTATGTGTTTACTTTGTATTTTAGATGAAATGACTTCATTTTCTTCTTATCATTATGAAGGCTGAACCACTTTCTTTATGATTCTTCAATGAGTAAGTTAAAATCTACTAAATCTTTATATTTTCTTTGAAAACTGAAACTTGATGATATCTAACTTTGTTTCTTATTTGATCTACCTTCTTTAATGTACATGCATGTGAATGGTTGAGTGAAACCAAGCCTTACAAGTTGAAAACAAGCAAAAAGGTAGAGATTGGAGCTAGATCAAGGAGGAGATCACATTTTTCATCCTTTTGGGTTATATTATTTGAAGGTGAGCTTGGTTTGATAATATATTCATTAAATTCATAAATTTTTGAGTGGTTTGAAGGTTTGGCTGAATTTTTTGGAGTTGGTTCTTCATATGGCTAAATGTTTAGATGAGGATTTATTGATTTTTAGCTTTTGATTGGTAGTTTAGCTTATTAGTGATGTAAACATGGAAAAAAATAATGGATTGTGGAGTATATGTTGGGTGGTGTTGTGATTTTCCTAGTATGACCGAATATTCAAAGGGAAAGAGCTACCAAAATGGTAAGTTAAAAAGGACTTAATTAAAGATTTGGTAAAGGTTAATAAGCAATTATTTAAGATATGATAACTTAACTTAAGTTAAAAGAGGATTTAAGATTGACTAATGATTATTGAGTTGAATAAATAAAAGATAAGACCAATAATTCTTATGATCAATAAATTGAAGTATGGCTATAAATTAAAGAGGAAATTTAATTATTATAAAGATAAGACATGGTATGGGCACTTAATGTGAATAAGAACAAAGGAGCATTTAATATGACTTTAATCGATGAATTGGATTATACGACATTGATTAATGAAAGGATATAAATGATTGATTTATTAAGTTAATTAAGAATTATAAGAAGCTTAAAGAAGAAATTAATTGATGGTATAAAGTTATTTTAATTAAGATTTAAGTTTATTGAATTAAAATGGAAGTTTAAGTGAGGTATGTGTGTAGTTACGATAATTTTAAGTTATGGCTTGATATGGAAGCTATAAACTAAGTAAACTTAATGTTATAAGAAGTTTAATGAGGTAAAAGGGTAAGATAGTAAATGATTCAATGATGATATTATAATAAGATTTAAATGAATAATAAGATGAGTATGAGGATAATTATTTGGAAGTATTATGAGTTGAAAAAAATTATTGGATATAAATGATTAAGGATCAAAATAAAGTTAAAAGAGATAATGGTAGGGATAATGATATGTGAATTTTGAAATGACTTTATTATAAGATTAAAATTGATATTAAATAAATAAGTTACAAATATATGGTTTATTAAATGGTAAATTAGTAAAGTTTAAATTATATGTTATATATGGTTAAATATAAGAAATGGAATGTTAAGACAAGTATATTAAGAAGAGTTAATTATTTAAATTAAGTTTAATGGTTTAATTATTTAATAAATAAATGACAAGGATATTAAATAGGTATGTTATATGAAATTAAGTTAATGTTTAAATAATTTTCAAATAAGTTAAGACGTTGATAAATATTATTGGATTATTTTCAATAACAAGGGTATAAAGATAATACGTGGGAAGATTTATATGGATATGTACTTATGAATTAAGTTAATTTGATTTTAATAAATAATGATAGAGATATATGGGTAAGATGATATGGAAGTTATTAAGTGTTTAAATATTATGATAGTAGTTGATTTTCTAGCAGTATGCAACTTTTAATATTAATAAAAAATAAAATAAAATAAAAACAATTATGTAAGAGAATGGTTTAAGATACCTAATATTTGTGCTATTTAAGGAGACTTTTTATGATCAAAGATTTAAATAAGCATGATATAAGAAATTATTTGGGAATATCTAATTGTTATGTAATTGAGTGATGATATTACATAAGTACTTACAGATGATTAATGGATTATACAAAATGGTAATACAAGTATATGAAATGCAATATAAATGGGAAGCTGCTAAATTATTTGTTTAAAATACAAAAGCAGTATATGATGTTATTAAGAATAAGATAAAACATGAAATGAATATATATAAGATATGGATTGAGAAATGTTATGATTTTAC
>CANYBF010531392.1:0-21312 GCA_948192965.1 Dalechampia spathulata
TTCTGGGGAGGGCATTATCAATATGATTCCTCCAAGGAATCTTTCTATTTTTGACCCAGTGTGCCCAGAGCATCGCTCTGCACTCGACACTCCCCCTTTCTTTTCTCTTTCCTCCTCATTTCTCTCTTTCCAATGCATTTAAGCATCCATTTCACATGTTAAGCCATTATCAATCAATACAATCTCATTCTCATATTGATATCTAGCAAGAATGTATTCAAATCTCAATTTCACATGCATACACCTTAAGCAATCAATACACTTCCATACCAAGCAATACCACAATCAATACCAATCAATCCAATAACAATAAGAGCATAGCATCAGGGATTATTCTCTTAAAGACTTCATTCGATTGCTAAAATAGCAAAAGAAACTATAAAAGAATCAATAAACACATCTAGCACAAACAAACATTGTTTAGCACAAACCTCAATGACAAGCAAGCTCTAACTCACGCGTCTATCCTCAATACCGTCACTTCAAACTTTAATCTTGCTTCCTCTAGGGTTTTGGTAATTTAGGAAGAAAGAAATGGAAGAATACATAGGGTTTAAGGAAAGTTAGAATGGGAGAAATGAAGAAACTTACGAAGGAAGCTCGATTAAAAACACTCAAAAAGTCAACAAAATGACGTCAAAGCCACTGTCACGACTCGTGACAGCTCTGTCATGACTCGTGACACCCCAAAATTGCCTTCAGAAAGTGACACGTACACTCTTCACGACTCGTGACACTACTCGTGAACCCCTTCACGACTTGTGACACTACTCGTGACACTACTCGTGAAGGCCAAAAATCCACAGAAACAAGCCCAAACTCACTGTAACGACTCGTGACACTCCCTCACGAGTCGTGTTCGACCAAAATCTCGTCTCTCACAGGTAAAACCTACTGTAACGAGTCATGATGACTCCTTCACGAGTCATTACAGTAACAATTCCACTACACACACTCACAAAACCTTCTGTAACGAGTCGTGATGCCACTTCACGAGTCGTTACAGACACTTTTCAGGCACAAACTTGCCTATTGGCAAGCCTCAAAGCCTGAAACCTGTCCGCAAAGCCTAAACAACCCAAAACACACTTCCAACCACAAACCTAAGCACAAATACTCATCGTCCCTCATCCAACCGAGAAGGCACGCTTCCCGATAAGGTGACGACACACAACCAAACATAATCACATACGCATATTCGTATAATATATTCATACACGCATACATTTCGCAAGGCACCCTCATTCACATTTATCCAATGCAATCCATACCCATATTCATACACATAGACACATACGCATGCACACATTTATACACGTATACATATACACGTACACATATTTATACATATATACATACGTGTAAACATACAAACTCCTAGGGTCCTAGACGCGGGCGTAACAGCATTTACACGTCCAATGATATTTCTAGTTTTCATTTTTATCCACTCTCGATTTTTTACATACCAAACATAATGCTCTGGAAATTCCCTGTACAATAATATGCTTGCTTGTTCACTTTTTGAACATGTAACAAAGTATTCAATCAACATCATTTTTTTCACATGATCCCATTGAAGTATATCTTATAAGTTCTGGTTATACTAAAATGTTACTGTGTGCTTATTCAGTAGATGGAGTTATAGCTTTACAATAGCAGGATAAATATCATTCATTTCAAACTCATATATCCTCCACATAGCTTCTTGTAGTGATACCCATCTTGATCTTGATAACATTGTATCTCTCTCTATCTTTAACTTGGATCATTATTTTGTCATGCCCTTTATAAATATACTTGTATAAGTATTTCACTACTATCAATTCAAAGCAAACCTATTATAATTTAGCATATAGGATTAGTGAATTATTTCTTTTACTTTTTATACTTCATTTATATAAAAATTTTTACCATATTATAATACATTATTGCATTATAAAAATTCATTACCTCTACATTGATATGACAGTCATATCTTGTAAGCAAATACAGATTGTAAGGCATAATCCATTTATTATCAAATATCTTGTTTCCCATTTTCACTTGCAATACAATAAGAATGCCATTAGTTTCATTTTATTAAAATATGTAACATAATTTTAACAACATGAATAATTTGTTACCTGATGATCATTTTTAGGTCTTTTATATATAGGGTATCCATTATACCTTAACATTGTCTTGCTATTATATAATCTTAGATATTTGAATATGCATCATCCTTCAATCATGCAAGGACATTTAGGATTTTCTTGTTTATATGGACCATGGAGCATATGTTTTGTTACACTTATGTATGGTATTGGATACTTAATCTCATCTGGAATCTCTGTTATAACGTATTTATCAAAATAATCTGGGTTAGTTACTTTACTTATAGACTTCAATATGATCAAGATGTGTGCATGTGGGAGACCTCGCTTCTAAAATTCGATGACATGAACATGTGCTTCTACCTCACCAAATATCTTATTTTTATATAATTAATCTTTGAGATCCTATAACTCTGCTTTGAAATCTCTAACAATCAAAGGTAGAACTTCTTGTGGTTTTATTCTTAGTCATATGTTCTCTACTATCTCTTCCTATTCAGGACTGCATGTCATTGTAATAAAGAGATCATGCTTTCTAAATACTTGCACTAAATTCACTGCATCTAGGTATCTTCTTTGCATATCTTTAGGTCCTCTAATATGATTAGCTAGCAAGATTGTTCCTTTCCCCACTTGTTTCCCTCTTATCTATCTTGCTTTGACATTGTCTACTATGCCTTGGTATAGCTTAGTACGTATTACTGATTGTTGTGTCCTATAAAAGTCAAATCTTATTGTCTCTAATTTGATATCCATATTTACTATGAAATGTTGTAATATTCTCCCAAAAAGCAATATTAAAGATGGTTCATCCTCTCTTATTTAGAAATGGTAGCAATAGTATTCACAATAAGATACATTTCATGAATTCCATGCCTTTACACCTGTGTTTAATCATTCATATTAATTACGTATTCTTTTTCATGTAAGGAACATTTTAAATTTTTGATGAATTAGATTATGTATTTAATTTTAAGTAATAATATATTGACCTTGTCCTTCTTTTACAATGATAGTCTCTATTGTTGTCTCTGTTGTTGTCTCTGTTGATTCTCATTGGGTTTTGTATCTTTTTGATATTTTGGTGCCATCCACTCTCTCCCCTTGGAAATAGAATTGGATATTACAATGCATCATAACATCCATAGAAGTGTTTGACTATGTACCATTATCCTGAATAAGTTTGTATAATTATTTCTCTATCTAATGCTCTATTTAATTTATTATCTTAAACTCATATACTTGCCATGTCTTCTTTTGTTGGAGCTTCCTATTGATGATTCATTCTTATATTCCTTTTTTTGATCGAGATATTAAGGTTGTCATAGGACTCATAAGTATAAGTATTGGAAATACCTTAACATAAGGATTTTCTTTTAGAATCTTCATTAGCCTCCTTATATTTTTTTCACATAAAGTCACATTCTTCATTGTTTTCATTCTATTTTGTACCTCATTGATGGAGTCATAAAAGTACAATTGAAAATATCATTGTGGGTAGGGCTTCCATTGTGACCTAAAGTGAGGCTTGCGATGCATAGATCGAAGGCCTGCTTGGAGTGAAAATGCAGTCTTTGCAAGGAGCTACCTCGAGGAATTTTATTTTAAAAAGTAATATTTATTTTCATGTAAATTTTAAAAAATAGTATTTATCTTTCAATTAAAATCCAAAAAGGGGCAAGGGGAGAGTAGACTTGTATTTTCACTTTCCCCTTCATTATTTTGAATATAGTAGGATTATTTTATTATTTTTATTTATTAGACTAATTTTTATATTTATTTTTGATAAGTTTTAAAAAGTAATATTTATCGATGGTAAATTTTTAATAGTATATTTAATAATTAATATTTAATTAATGATAAATTAGTAGTATTTATCTTTGAATAAATTTTAATAATTAATAAATTCATTTTATTAATTAATTTACAATTAATAAAAATTTATTTTATTATTTATATTTGTTAAATTCATTTTTATATTTTATTTTTGATAAGTTTTAAAAAGTAATTAATGATAAATTGATCATATTTATCTTTTAATAATATTTGATAATTAATAAATATAAATAAAATTAGTAATTTTTAACAAATAAAAATAAAATGAGTAATATTTATATTTGAATAAAATTAATAGTTTTAACTTTGAATAAAATTTAGTAGCTAAAAAATACAAATAAAATTAGTAGTATTTATCTTTAAATTATGTATTAATTTACATTTTCAATTTGTTAATTTTAATAGTGATATAATTATTTAAAAATATCTTAATTAATATTAAAAAATCTATTTTCCTAATTTAATAAGTTAATTATGTAAAATATAATATAATTTAATATTATGATAATTAATATTAAGACATCTATTTTCCAAATTTAATAAGATAATTACGTAAAATATAATATAATATAATTTAATAATATACAAATCATAATTAATATAAAATAATACACTAATTATAATTAATAAATTTATTTTGTATAGTGATTTATATTAAATAAAATTTTATTTTATTATTTATATTTGTTAGATTAATTTTATATTTATTTTTAATAAGTTTTAAAAAGTAATTAATAATAAATTAGTAGTATTTATCTTTGAATAAAATTTAATAATTAATAAATATAAATAAAATTAGTAATTTTTAATAAATAGAAATAAAATGAGTAGTATTTATATTTGAATAAAATTAGTAGTTTTTAATATCAAATAAAATTTAGTAGCTAACATATACAAATAAAATGAGTTGTATTTATCTTTAAATTATGCATTAATTTGTATTTTCAATTTGTTAATTTTAATAATGATATAATATACTAATCATAATTAATATTGTTGGTGTATAAATAGAGTTATTTTCACATGCATAATATTTCAACAAGCTTTAAATTTATATTCCTTATTATTGTAATTACGCCACCATAAGAATATGGGCCGCAACTGCAGTATAAGGGTATCATTCACTAGGACTGATGGTAGTACTAGACATTAATTTCATTAATTACTCAAGTGATTTATAAATTGAAATCATGGTTTAAATCTACTAAACTAATTATGTCTCAAAAACTAAAGGATAATTTACATATGATACAATGGATGTTAGGGATAAATGTATGAAAGTAAAGTCAAGACATATCATTAATGAATCCGATATAGATCTCAAAGCAGTGTTTTTATGTAAGAACCTTCCTTCCAAAAAATTATTACCTACTGAGGATAGATAAACAAACTACTTCCATGACCATTAAATCCATTTCAGTGATAAACTCAATACCACACTTAAGCTTCCTAATTAGGTTAACTCCTATGTCTAGGTAGTTAAAATTAGGTGTTTCTATATTCATTCGGTTAGATTGATTCTTCTTCCAAAGTAATCAAAGAACTAAGCATTATTCAATTATCAAAACAGGCCTCATTTGAATAACAGAGTAAATTATAACAATGATAATCAAGATGAAAACATGAAGATCAACTAATTCTTAAATGAAATTAAGACAGTAGTATCATAATATTCAACCCTAAATCTAAATTAAGTCATTAAATGGACAAACTGAAGTAATGGAATAATGAACCAAATAAGAATTACAACCATAAGTTTGTTCAGTAAAATATGAGAAGTAGAAAAGGGAATAAACTATTTAGAACTTGAGAGTTGATTCTGTAGTTGCTTTCAACTCCAACTCTTCCAACTCACCCAATCCGATTTCCAGTAAGTCTTCTCAATATCTTGATAAATCTCTACTGCAAAAAAATAGATTAACACTTTGTTATAAGGTTTTTGGTCTCTCAAACCCTAGTTTTTTCTCTTCTTCCTTGAAAACCCTAATTTTCTTCCGTCCAATGACCGAATATCCCCTTGGACCTAAACCTACAACCTTATTCCCTCTGTAAACTGCTCAATCCATCTTACCCCTCCATTCCATGATCTAATGGTCATAAAAAGAAGTGAAAAGTCAAGCCAAAATGCTCTACACAAGTCATGTATACCATCACGAGTCATGTAGAGTTTGAATGAAATAAAATGCAAAAAAGAGGAGAGGGCCGAGCCATCCACGAGTCATGTAAGCCATCCACGACTCATGTAAGGCTTGAAAGGTATCAAAGGCATAAAATAATTGAATGGCCAAGTCATACATGACTCGTGTATGTCATCCACGAGTCATGTAAGATGTGCATAAGGTAGGGAAATCATGAAGGCAAAAGGAATTTTAGGGAGTCAAGACCTACACGAGTCATGTAAGCCATACACGAGTCATGTAGAACTTACATGGTTCAAATAAAACTTAAATTCTAAGCTTGCAAAAGGATAAATAAACTTCTAATACCTAAAACTATGATTCAACTACAAAATGATACCTAGAAAAAAAAACTTAATATAAGCAAACAAATCTATCTACATAAAGCTAATTCCTAGGTTATGTAAAATGTCTATGAAAACTATATGAAATATGAATGAAATGAATGAATAAAAGCTAAATATGCAAATCATGAATGATATGTAAAGCATGACAATAATATATGCAAATCATCATATAATATGCTATTAAATCAATTAAGAATGCATGAAAATATGACTAAAAAAGGTAACTTAAGCATGAAGAAAGGTAATGATAATGCATATTATCAAACCACCCCAAACTTAAGCTTTTGCTTGCCCTCAAGCTAAGAAAAACAAAGATGATATAGATCAAAATGAGGCATAGGTAGTCAAAATTCAATACGAGTGAAATGAATGTAAAAGATGTAATGATGTGAAATTTAAATTGATTAAATTCTAGTTATGCTTAAGTTTTAAATAGTCCATCACCCTTTTGATTACAAATGTTGGTATTCTAGTGCAACATATATGCATGAGGATAAAAGTAATAACAAATTTCTAAGCAATCAAGTATAAATGAATAAGCGAATCAATCAAAAAGTTAAACTTATTATAAAACAAAGAATGGATCAACATGCTCTCGTAGGATACTCAACGACCTTCCGTACGGAAAACCATCGTATACACTACAAGGGATACCTGTACATGTATAAATAAATGTCGTATAGGGACAACAGATAATATGGCGGTGAAATTATCAAACAGAACCAAACTTAACCCTGGATAACAACATACATTCAATTGAATGAACATGTCTATAACAAAAGTATATTCATTGTATACACAGGTTCTGGTTACAATAACTGTACAAGTCACCACCAAACTACATTTACATTACTGCCTCTCTACTTATATACAAGCTACAATACAAGACTAATAAAAAGAAACATTCTCGGCTGTCTCGAACCACCTCGAGATTAGGATTGCTGCTGAATCCACCTCTCCGCTGACACTGGTAGTCACTGCTCTGGGCCTTCCACAGTAGGCTCGGAACCTACGTTCATCAATTGATAAACGTTGAGTCGAAGACTCAGTGGTACTAGCTAACATACATATACATAGATATAACAAAAACAAGCACATTAAACAACAGGCAATACAATGCAATGCTATGCGTGCCCCTTCTCTCTCTTTCTGTTTTGTACTCTCTTTCCCTTTTTCCTTTTTACTTATTGTGCATAATATATTTCCATACTGGATCCCTATGTACCGGTACTCAACTCCCGAAGGAGGACAACTGAAATCCTGACCCATAGGCCCCTTTTGTTTTACCTATGTCTCGAGACTCAACTCCCGTAAAAGGCAATATAATATACGATTCCATTATAGAATCCTGTAATATATGATCCAGCATGCCTTTCCTCATTTTTTCTCACTCTGTCTAGGCATTCATGATCCCATATGTCATGAATATGCTAACATGCGAGAGTCCCATATAGAATCTCAAGCAAGAATCATTTAACTTAACAAATAACAAGCTCATATCACCAAATAATATGCAAATATGGGAATTCAATCCCCAAACATCAATACTTAAGCCTCAATTGGCTTTAAAACAATAAAAGAAGCAAAGAGCAACTCAATACAAACTAGCACTAACCGGTAAGAAGGAAGCTTCTAGTGACTAATCACGTCTCTAAGCTTCTAGCCTTGCAAAATCAACTCCGATATGCTTAATCCTTTGAAGAAAGATGAACTCTAAGGGTTTAAGGACGTTGGAAAGGGTTTAAGAGGAAGAAAAGGAAAGAAAGTCAAAGAAAAGTCTAGTTTATCCTCTTAAAAACAGTGTTTTAAGTCGCGTACGGCCGTACCAAAAACCCGTATGCCCGTACCAACTTAAAAACCCTGATGCACTGATTTTCCTACGATTTGTCGTACGCCCGTACCAGATTTGGTACACCCGTACGACCCTAAAGTTCCTGATGCATAAATTTTCCTGTGAGCAACGGTACAGCCATACAACCTCTTGGTATGCCTGTACCGGCTCCAGGACCTCTAATTCTCTGTTCCCTTGAGCTTGGTACACCCGTACAGCTATCCGTACGCCCATACCGCAAGCCTAAAATTAGGACATGCCTAAATTAAAACCCCTAACTCACCCGGAACCTGTTAAAAACACTCCAAAACCAACCTAAACACATTAAAGTCACTGTCCCTCATCCAACCGAGAAGTCATGCTTCCCAATAAGGTGACAGTATCATAAAATACAATCACAATCACCATCATACAAGCATACATACATACATACATGTATACACATCATCAATGTACAACAAAACTCATACGCATGCAGACCTCTATCCGTATACTAGTGTACAAACTACTAGGGCCTCACAAATGGGTGTAATAATTGTTAAGCTTTCATTTATTTTATATTTCATTTAAGTTCATTTTTCTACACCATGTTACCTAGTTGCAAGTTTTTAGCATTAAACCAAATATTATGAGTGCCTACTCTCGTTTAATTAACTCATAACTCGTGTTTTTGAACCGTTTGACCTAGAAACATTCATGGTGTGCATAAATGTCCTTATCTACTGAATATCAAAAACATAAAAGTAAAAGGTGAACGTACTACTTGTATTCATTGACATCTTTGACTTAGAAAACCATATAGGGTACATGCCATTTCCTACCTACTAATTAATAAACATAAGAGTAGGTCTAGAATTCTAAAACAAGTACAAAATGCTTTAAATTTTTATAGTTAACCCACTAACTGAATTATAATCAGTTAAACTCATTCATTAAAAATCAACTAATCCACTAAAACTTAGATTAACTTAAAAATAATTTAAAAGTTCAACATACATGTAATTAGAACTTGGCAAAGGTAACAAAAGAGGTCAAATGGACAAAGGCTTAAAATAACTTTGGTCAATCAGACTTCAACAACAATTATATCCAATCATCAATTCATGCATATTGAACAAAGTTAGCTTATAAATCATGTAGACCTAAAGCTAGTGTTTTTCAAGCAAGAAGACAAGATTGCAAAAAAAAATTATCATAACATGTACTGATATCATATTTGATGATCATATGAAGACATAATGAGTTGCAAGATGCAAAGCACAATAAGATATATGCCACCCCAAACTTAAGAATTGACATTTCTCTCAATGGCACTAAAACATATAAGCAAATAAGTCTAACATACATAATACAATAGTAATGAAACATGCAACGAAGAGAATGAATACAAGGGAAACATAAAGGAAATGAAAAGAGTACAAGAATACCATACATCATATCTCTTGTAGAGGAGGTGGAGGTTGATAACCCTAGTGCTGAAAGTACCTAAAGCAAATAGTTTCAAAATGATCCATATGATGATGAATCATCTGAATCGCTTGGGTGTTGGACTGTATGAGATCATGCAAATCAATCAGGGTTTGAGTGTTTGAATTTGCAATCATGGTGAGATGGTTGAGTTATGTCATGATATCTTGCAGAGTGGGTTTAGTGTGTTTAGTGTAGGTTTCTAGTTGTACAGTAATGGAAAGAGAAGCAGAGGAAGGGGGAGGAGGAGTTGTGCTAGCAAGTCCTATTTAATATTGAATCATATTACCCTGAGCGAAGAAGTGTCTACCATGTTGATAAGACCACTTAATTAAATGCTTATTAGTAAGAGATATCAAATTTAACAATGATCGACCTGGAGTGACTATGTACTTAATTTCTTCGTTTGGAGCACCCCAAAATGCCTACCCAAAATAGTAGCTAAACCTTTACAACAAATAGGAGTATTCTTACTTGATTCCCCTAATTGAGTGAAATCTTTAACTATCCATAGAGTGGTATCCAATTTGACACCAGTAGTCATGCATTGCACAAGGAAAAGTTTAGAAACATTCACTTTTGAGCTCTCCTTTCTAGGTAACACCACGTTTGAAAATAAAGTGAGCATATATCGAATAATCGGGTAGCCTATCTAACTCACTTTTAAACTACTGCAATCATACTGTGTGTGTCCTTGAGTTATATAATCCACAAAAATGGTAGTATGATTAAAATCATTAGGCATGTCATTGACTCCATTGCAAGGCATTCTAAAGATTTCCCTTAGTTCATCTAGATTGACTTAAAAGTTTTCCCTTTTAAACTAAATTTGATGACACCAAAGTTCTCAAGGCAGGGGTCAATTAGGCATGAATAGAAATAAGAAATTGCAAGGTAAGCTCATTAAAGGAATCCTCCCTAATCATAATAAATTCCCTGCAACCAAGTTGATCAATAAAATAATAAACTCTATTCTTGCATTGTAAATGTTCAAGTGCAACATCATCTAAGAATTTAGCAGCTATCATCTCACATGGATGGAGATTTGCATACTTGGCTTCTTGGATAGGGTCTGTAATAGGGAATGGTGGAGGAGAAGGAGAAGAAGAAGACTTACCCACCTTTTGCTTGCTCATGGTGTATAATAAGGATGAATTCAAACAAAAACATAATTAACCTACAAAAATAAAAAAACCTATAACTAAGAACTTCAATCAAACATAAAACCCACAAGAATATGAGCCCTAAAAGAATGCTAACAATCAAAGATGAAAAGAAAAATAAAAGAGCACGAGAAGAAAAAGAGGAATGAATGAGAATAAGAAAAAGAAAAATAAGAAGATAAGGTGCTACAAATAAGAAATGTTGAAGATGGAGGAGGAGTGAAGAGGAAGTCAATTAAGTTAAATGTTGTTAGAGAAAAGAAACTAAATGGGGAAGGGAAGGAAAGGGGGGTGGGAGAAAATGGGTGTCAGCTAGGTTAGGAGGAGTGGAAAGAAGAGGTTGAGTGAGGATAGGAAAGGTGGGTTTTGGATTTGAAAAAGGGAATGAGTGTGTTACACAACTCGTGTATATTGTACATGAGTCATGTGTGGCTTGGTGGGAGATTAAGATATGGTTTTTAGGTGGAGGCTGAAAGGTACACGACTCATGGATAAGGTACATGAGTCGTGTCTGGTGCGAGGTGGGAAGAAAATGGAGGTTTTATAAAATGGCAAATTGAACATGAGTCGTGGGTATGGAACACGACTTGTGCATGATGCATGGTGTTTGGTTTTTTTTTTTTTGAAGTCTTATTTGAAGTTGAATGATACATGACTCATGTGTACCACCCACAAGTCATGTATGTCTCATGAAAAACATGCAACTTAATGTTTAAAACATATAATATTTTAATAAAATAACCTAATTAAAACCAGAAAATGATAAATGCATGAGTTATGCCATGAATACTTTAAATGAACTAGTAAAGAACAACTAACTAAAGATAAATGCATAACACAATAATCAAGATGCAAGTTCCAAGGCATTAAATGAGAATAAATGTACTAAATACTTTAAGACAAGAATGCATAAGAAAGAGTGAGGTGCATGTTAGGATGTAAGTGGAGGATATGGTGACATGTAATTATAAATGCAAGTGAGGAAACATGAACAAAAATGCAATATATAAACAAAGCTAAGTTAAAGTAAACATATTTACTTGTTAAAATAAAATTAAATAGTAAATGATATGACTTGACTATGCATGGTTAGAATGAAAGGGATAATGCATAAACTATATGCACAACCTAAACAAAAACCACATTAATGTAGAAGCTATAACTCATTCAAACATACATACTGGAAAACATACAAGCAAACATGCAAGTTGCACATTAATCATTAAAAGACATTGCAAACGTAAAAATTAGAAGAACAATGCAACTATTCTAAACTATTGAAATAACCATGCATAGAATAAACAGATCAGACAATTAAAATAAGTAAAAATCATAAGGTAAAATGCAACACACAAAACACTTAAACAAATCATGGTTGTTGAACAACCTCAAACTTAGCATGTTACTTGGTCACTAGTAAGAAGAATACTATTACTGGCTCTTGTTCAACCCCCTTGATGTATGCCTTAAGTCGATGTCCATTAACCTTGAAATTCATGCCTTCGCTATTCTGAAGTTCAAACACACCAAAAGGTAAAACCTGTGCCACTGTAAATGGTCCTAACCATTAGCTTCTCAACTTCCCTGGAAATAGTTTCAATCATGAGTTGAATAACAAAACTCTCTGCCCCTTTGTAAAATTTTTCTCCATGATATGCCGATCATGCCAAGCTTTAGTTTTTTCCTTGTAAAGTTTGGCATTCTCATAAGCAATGAAGCAGAGTTCATCTAGTTCATTTAACTGTAGCTTTCTTCTATTTCTAGCTTGATCAACATCCATGTTTAGCTCTGTAATCACCCAGTAAGCTCAATTCTCTAACTCAACTAGCAAATGACATGCCTTCCTATACAACAGCTTAAACTGAGTTATGCTAATAGGAGTTTTGTAAGCTGTCTAATATGCCTATAGTGCATCATCTAGCTTCATACTCTAATCCTTTTGAGAACTATTAACTGTTTTCTTTAAAAATATACTTCAATTCCCAGTTAGAAATTTCTACTTAGCCACTCGTATGAGGATGATATGGAGTAGCCACCTTGTTCACAACACTATATTTTGTCAATAGCTTCTTCAATGGCTTATTACAGAAATGAGTTCCCCCATCACTGATTAATAGCCGAGGAGTACCAAATTGACTGAAGATAAACTTCTTCAAGAATCTGATAACCACTGTTGCATCATTAGTAGGACTCGCCACCACTTCAACCCACTTGGAAACATAGTCCACACACACAAACATGTAGCGATTATTCCTCAAAGATGGAAATGGACCCATGAAATCTATACCCCATACATCAAACAATTTGACTTCTAGGATCCCTTTTAAAGGTAATTCATTCCTCCATCCTAACCTAACACTTCGCTGACACTTATCACAACATTTCATAAAGTAACAAGCATCCCTGTAAAGAGTTAGCCAATAAAATCCACTCTGAAGCACCTTAGCTGTTATTTTCTATTTGCCCATATGTCCACCATAAGGTGAAGAATGGCATGCTGTCAAAATACTACTGAACTCCTCATCGGGAACATACCAATGAATTAATTTGTTCATGCACTCCTTGAACATAAATGACTCATCCTAATAATAGCTTTTGACTATATGCAAGAACCATTTCTTCTGTCGCTAATTGCATTCTGGTGGAAGAATATCAAAGATAAGATAATTCATAATGTCTGCAAACCATGGCATTGAGTCTTTTACAGCATATAAATTTTCATCTAGAAACTCTTCTTTGATTTGTGGTACTGTATCATCTGAGCTATCCTCCCCTATTTTAATTCATGAAATATGATCCGCTACTTTATTCTCTACCCCTTTTCTGTCCTTGATCTCCATATTAAACTCTTGCAATAGGAGTACCCATCTGATCAACCTTGGCTTGGTATCCTTCTTGTTGATGATGTATCTTACTGCTGAATGATCTGTATAGACAACTACCTTGGACCTTATCATATATAACCGGAATTGATCCAAAGCAAACACCACCGCTAGGAACTCCTTCTCTATAGTTGTATAGTTGACATGTGCATCATCCAGAGTTCTACAAGTGTAGTATATTACCTAAAACTCCTTCTCCCGTTTCTGACCTTGAACCACTCCCAGAGCATAATAACTTACATCACACATCACCTCAAATAGAAGGCTCTAATCCAGGGGGTTGAACAATTAAAGCAAAAATTAAAGCTATTTTCAATCTATTAAATACACTCAAATTTTCATCAGTAAAAACAAAAGGGACATCTTGGGAGAAGATATGAGTGAGAGGCCTTGCTATTTTTGAAAAGTCCTTAATAAACTGCCTGTAAAAACTCACATGCCCTAAAAAACTTCTAATATCCTTAATAGATATAGGCAGTGGCAACCTCTCAATCATGATAATTTTTACCTTATCTACTTCAATCCCCTGAGCTGAAACTCGATGTCCTAAGATAATCCCATCTTGGACCATGAAATGACACTTTTCCTAATTCAAAATAAGGTTAAACTCTTGGTATCTTTCAAGCACTTTTCTTAGGTTATTCAAACAATCATCAAAAGTAGCACCATACATAGTGAAATCATCCATAAACACTTCCATAATATGTTTAGAATAGTTAGAGAAATGGACATCATGCAATGCTTAAATATAGTTGGTGTATTGCACAAACCAAATGGCATGCACCGATAAGTAAATGTTCTATACAGACATGTAAAAGTAGTCTTTTCCTGATCATTGGGGTGAATTAGGATTTGGAAAAATCTCGAGTAACCATCTAAGTAACACATATAATGATGTTTAGCTAACCTCTCTAGCATTTGATTGATAAAGAGCAATGGAAAATGATCTTTCCTAGTAGGTTTATTTAACTTCCTATAATCTATGCACATTCGCCAGCCCATGATGGTCCTAGTTGAAATCAACTCATCATTGTCATTTTTGACAATGGTCACCCCTCCCTTCTTAGGAACTACATGAACAGGACTAACCCACTCACTATTTGAAATTGAATAAATGACACCAGCATCAAGCAATTTTGCAATCTCTTTTCTAACTACCTCTTTCATATTAGGATTTAAATGTCTTTGGCATTCAATAGTAGGTTTACATTCATCCTCAAGAATAATACAATGCATGCATAATGATGGATGTATGTCTATCAAATCATGTATAGAATAACCTATAGCTTTCCTAAATTGCCTAAGCACATGCAGTAACTTAGTCTCTTTTACAGAATCTAACCTAGCATTTATAATCATAGGAAAAGTAGAATTAGATGCAAGAAATGCATACCTTAAATTGCTAGGAAGTTCCTTGAGTTCCACTTCTGGAGGTGCAACCAGTTTCTGCTCTCCACTGCTCTTTAGTGCCTCAATCTTCATTGGCTTCTTTGGATTGAACTTTGGTGTCAAGTCTAGCACATCCAAACACACCACCACTTTCTCTGATAAATCTCCTTCTTTAACCTTCCTAAGCAAACCAAGTTCTAAAGGATCATCATGGCAGCCTAAAGTTTCCATCATCATGTCGTTCACCAACTGATCCATAACATTAATGCTAAGGCAAGTTCCTTCTTCCTTTACTGGCTTCTACATCAAATTTGATAGCTTGAAGGAAACCTATTCTTCACCCACTGTTAATGAAAGTGCTTCATTCTTAACATCTATGACTGCTCCAACTATAGATAAAAATGGTCGGCCTAATATAATCGGTATCTTTGCATCCTCCTCCATGTCGAGTATGAAAAAATTGACTAGAATTACAAATGTTCCAACCATCATCGGTTAACTAGTTTGCTAGCTGTAGGGTCATCCTGATTGGCACCATATCACCCACCTTCAATTTCCTCAAAATCGTGCAAGGCATCACAGTGACACTTGCCCCCAAATCATAGAGCGCCTTCTTAATAGCTACATCCCCTATCTGATATAGGATAGAGAAACTCCCTTAGTTCTTCAACTTTAGAGGAAGTGCTTTATTTAAGATGACTAAACTGCACTCCTCTGTCAAGGTTACTATTTTATCTTTTATGATCTCCCTCTTCTTACTAACAATTTCTTTCAGGAACTTTGCATAAGCTGGCATCCCTCTCAATACCTCTATTAATAGAAGATTAATCTAGACTTTCCAGATTACCTCCAAAAACTTGGCATACTACTTTTCTAGATTTGCCTTTGCATGCCTTTGTGGAAATGACATAGATGGTACATAAGGCTTGCTTACAGGCTTTGGAGCATCATCTTTCTCTTTACCCCTGGTCGGTAGTGTATGTGTTTCCTTTCCACCCCTAACATTGTCTCTTTATACTTTAGTCACTGGTCTTTATTCTTCCCAAACCTCCATATCCACTAAACCATCAAAACTTCCCTCAAATGCTCCCTGCCCAACCTGAACATCTAAGGTATTACAGTGCTCCTTAGGATTTTGTATTGGCTGCGTTGGTAACTTCCATGAGGCTTTGGAGGAACTAGCCTATTGGGCAATCTAACTTTCTAGCATGTTGTCATGTATGGCTAGCTGCTCCAGCCTAGAGGATAAATCTTTACTGTTGTCATCCTATGCCTTTTGGTATTACAAGATTGTTTCCATCATCCCCTCCAGGTTGGATTTTTATGGTTTTTATGGTTGCGGATTTACCCTAGGCTGATAAATGTGATTGTCTCATTTGAGGAGGCATGTAAGGCTGGTATTGCCCTAACTCTTGCTGCTAATTTTGAGAGCCTTGGTCTCTCCAGGAAAAGTTTGGATGATTCATCCATCCTAGATTATAAGATTTAGAAAAAGGATTCCCTTGATAGTTCTGATTACCCTGCCTATGATGTTGCTAATTTTGACCAAAAAATTAACTTGTTCCCCCATTTCTTGCCCCTGACTTGCAAAGGAACAATCTCCAGCATGGAGAACTCCACAGGCTTCATAATTGATCAGACCCGACATCTGACTTGTACTAATACTGTTCACTGCTAGCTTATCCAGCTTACTCACGAGACCATCAAACTTGGCATTCAACATTGTGATTGCCTCTACATTATGAACTACTGCTCCCTTCCTAGATCTAGCTATCTCATTATTCCATTGGTATGAATTTGTTGACATCTCCTCAATTAGCACTTTGGAATCTACCAAAGTATGTCCCATGAAAGCCCCCTACTGCTGCATCTATAATGCTCTTCATATTTGGATGAAGACCATTATAAAATATCTGGATCAACATCCACTTTGGTACCCCATGATATGGGCATTGACGCTGAAGTTCTTTAAACCTCTCATTGGCTTCGCAAAGTGATTCACTCTCCTGTTGAGAGAAAATCAGAATCTCATTCCACAGCTTGGCTGTTTTCGTCAGTGGAAAATATTTTGTCGAAAATGCCTGCGCCAACTGAGTCCAATTGGTGAAGGTGTTAGGTGTCTTTGAATCCAACCATGACTTGGATTTATCCTTAAGTGAGAAAGAAAAAGCCTGAGTCTTATTGCTTCTTTCAACATCCTGTTGATCTTGAAGGTGTCATAGACTTCAAGGAACATGGCTAGATGCTCATTAAGATCCTCCGATGGAAACCCATGAAATGACGAATTCTCCACCATTTGAATTAAGTTGGGTTTCAATTCAAAGTTATTGTTGTTGACTGACGGCCTAGCAATACTCAGTTGAACTCCTTCTGGGTTAGGCAGAACATAGTCCATGAGTGGCTTTTTGGCTTCCATTTCGAATTCTTCGTTTGCTTCTTTGAGTGCTTTGAGTCTTACGTGAAATGTCCTCTCTATTTCTGGATCTATGTCTATTCTTACATTGTTCAAGTTTCCCTTCATATGAATATAGACAATACTTGAGAATAGAAAGAAAATTTACAATTAGTACCATAAAAATTTAAACAAATACCCAAGTCCTAAATTAATCAATTAATCTCAAAGTTATTAATATTGACTAACTATCATCAATCCCCGGTAACGGTGCCAACAATTTATTGGCGTATAAATAGAGTTATTTTCACATGCATAATATTTTAACAAGCTTTAAATTTATATTTCTTATTATTGTAATTACGCCACCGGAAGAATAGTTAATGTCTAGTACTTTTATCATTTTATATTTAATTAATTATTTAAAAACTATTTTTATCAAAGATTAAGACTGTGAAATGTCACATAAATAATTAGTTATTATCTACTAATATCAAAGGACTAATCAAATAAATCATAATTACCTCGACAGTTAAATACACAGGAAAATGGTTTAGTCTGAAGTATGCCATTTTTTCTGAAATATATAAAAATCTTTTTGAAATATTATAATTTAGATGACATGTCGGTGTTGGAAAGGTAGCCAACCCCACCAAGGCCAATCTTGCTGGGCCTTCATTTTTAATCGTTTTCTTCATTGCCAACGGTTAAATCTTAAGAGAAGTTGTCAAGATTCCGCATGTTCCCTCAACATTCTCTTGACAAGTATTTGTTGATGCTATATCATATAGAACCAAAATATGCATTACGTCTGTGATTCAATTTGCTTATCTATTTATTTTTACTATTTAATAAAACTTTGTAATTGTAACAATAAAGACTTGAACTTGAGCCTATAAACTTTTTAAAGAGCACTTATAACCATTGAAGAATGTAGTATAGATCCATGTTAGTCTATATTAATGTGCAAAGCTTGTAGGCGATTTCGCTGCTGTGACTCAGCCTGTGAGAAATAAAATAATTAAAACCAGTATTTTAAATGAGTTTTCAACTTTTTTTCTCCCTTATTTATAACACGTAGGAATAGGGGTGTAAATGAGTCGAGTCAAATCGAATTTTACCTTGTTCAAGTTCAGTTCATCTATAATTAAATTGAACTTTTCGAAATTTTTGATATATTACTTACTTAAACGAGTTTAATTAAACCTTAAACAAGTTTAATCAAGTCTAATAAATCTATTATATAATATAAATTTTTTATTTTTTATTTTAAAAAATAAAAAATTATTAATAAAAGTATTATATTTCATAAATGTTTATAATTTATATTAATAATTAAATTAAAAAATATTTTTATATATTTATATGATTATAAATTAATAGATTATATATTTAAAATTAACTTTTTATATATAAATTAATGAATTAGGTCACGAACTTCTTATTGAGCGGACTCACAAACTTAAACGAATCGAATATTAACTAGTTTGAGTTCGACTTATTTGTTAAATGAGTTTTACTAAATAAATTTAAATAAACTTTTATTGAATCAAATTTTAAATAATTTATAAATTTGCATCCGTACTTGAAAAGTTGGCTGAGGATGCAATAAGGCAGAGCAGAGTTTTGTAGTCAGCTGCGAACGGTAACCCAAAACCCCTCAACCCCACCCCACTAGAAGAAAGATCTAGACACATCATACAAAGTAACGTTCTTTTTCATTTGCGTGGGTTCCATTTTGTTGATCCTTTGTAGTCTCTTTTACTCTGCTTTCACTTTTAGTTGTCTCCAAAACAAAACAAAAAAAGATTAGAATGGAATAATATATTTGGAAGATTTGAAGTAATAATTTTATTTATAATTATTTTACATTTATGTTATTAAATTTGATTTGGTTTAGAAATGAAAATAATAGAAAGAAATAAGATAAAAAATCAAATCAAACCAATTAAATTGAAATTTAATTCTACTTGATTTATGAATTTTTAAATTGAAAAATTTTAGTTTAATTCAATTGGCATGTTAAAAATATTCAATTCAAATGTTTAGCCATAGTTAAAAGTGAGATTATAGTTATACTAACTTTTTTTAGAGTGTAATTGAGTCTTAGGAAAGAGTTAAAAACGAATTCCTTTTGATTGAAAATTTGTTCCTTGAAAAGGTTTCAACATGAGACTTGTAAAAACACGTTGGTATCTTTCATGAACTGAATTTTTATTTTTCCTTGAAAAGGATTCATATTTTATTTTTCATGGTTCCAATCTTCCTTCCCTATCTTGTCATGGGTTTTCACTGACAACGGCTCTCTGTTGAGGCTTCGTTCTCTATCAAGGACTTTCTTTACATTGAGCCAAATAATAATTTGCGGATGTCTACGATCATCCTCAGAGATCAAAGAATTCAAATATTAGCATCGTCGCTAATTAAAAATCTAAGATAGCAATGCAAGTTCATTTTAAATGCATAACAGAACAGTAAAAATTCAACAGTATAACTAATCCAAATTAGTAGCTATAACAAAAATTATTAATAAAAGCAGGAAATAAATAACATGAACTCACGTAATACAGAGAGCAAAAACAATAACTAACTGCAAATCAAAACAGCTAAGCAGTGACCTGCAAATCAAAACAGCTGTAAAGCAATAGCAAAACAACAAAGCACTGAACAAAACATCAACAGTAAAACAGAGTATAAGCAATAAAATATAAAACACTAATGCCTTGTTTGGTTAAACGTATTTATCTACATAATATAATCATAATTATATTATATATTTAATCATCTTTTTTAGTTATATAATATTATTGTAATGCTATATACTTAGATAATCATTAATACATTATAAAAAGGATTAATGAATATATGTAAAACATAATGTATTTTTCATTACATCTCATTCAAACTCATCCATTATGTTGACAATTACAATACATTACGATATTTATCAAATAATATAATGCAATATAATATACTTAAAAATCAATTGCGTTATATTACTTAATTGATTATATTACATATTTGATTACATTGTATTTAATCAAACGAGGTCTAAGGTCACGTTTGGTTAGACATATTCACCTATGTTATATAATGATGATTACATTACATATTTGATTACCTTATTTGATTATATAATATTAATATAATGATAAATACTTAGGTAATCATTAATACATTATATCATGTATTAATGAATATATTAAAACACAACGCATTTTTTATTACATCTTATCCAAACCCTCATAATATACATTCAAGTTCATCCGTTTTATTGATAAATACAATGCATCATATTATTTATCAAATAATATAATGCAATAGAATGAAAAAACAATTGCATTATATTACTTAATTGATTGCATTAAATAAATGATTACATTATATCTAACCAAACAAGGCATAAAGTTTCTTCGTTTAGTTGGATGTATTATTTTACGTAATATAATCATAATTATATTACATATCTGATTACTTATAATTACATTGTTTGATTATATAATTGAAGGAAACTACACACTTCTTTATTGAAGGATAACTCAGGCTTTTATAAAGCCTTACAAAACAAAATGATAAACAAACAGAATCCAAAAGCAAATCAAACTCCTACAAAACAGCTATTTAAAAACAAATAGAAAACTACTGCTTATTAATTAGCTATAACGTTGCAGACCAAGTCAGAAACTCCAACAAATTCCTCCCCATAAACTGAAATATGTTGTAACAACATCAGTT
>CANYBF010531464.1:0-15494 GCA_948192965.1 Dalechampia spathulata
ATATGAGTATGATGCATGAGAATATGGATAATGCATGAAATACTATATTATATGCCTATGTTTGAAGGGAAAAACATGAAAACAATGCTTAAAAGGACATTATATTAAGAGGGAAAATATAAGTAAAAATCATGGTTATCAGTTATCTATTTCTAGCTCAATCTTTTCAAACTAGAAATTAAATTCTATACTGCTCTGCAAATTTATACAACTAGGCCGGTGACTGCCTCGACTCTCTCCATATGCTGTCGTATCTTGGAGCATGTTATGCATCGGGTTAGCCTTTCCTTGGTAGAAATTGTTTCATTTAGAAGTTTATGGGAATTGCTTCAACAGCGCATTGGAGACCATTGTCGATATTGAAAGCACAGATGCAATTGCGGAGGTTGAGATGTAGGTGCACCAATGTGCTGGTGGAGTAGAGTAACCAAGGTGCATCGGGGTTGCATTTAGGAGGGTAAAGGAGTCGAAGAGCATGGAATGGAGGTTCTGCGCAGAGACGTTTGCTTGCATCTTTAGTGCTTTGCCAGCGGGTTCTTCAACCAAGGATCGGGTAAAGACGTACCGGAGAGGGAGACAATTAAGGTTTCGGATGGTCGTCAGGGAGATAGTTAAGTCACTTACAATTCTTTCGGAAGCTCCAAGGAAAGAACCAACAGGAAGCCATATTCTTTGCCCCTCTGCTGCCATAGTCCACCATTCAGCCTACAGCTGTTCCGTCGCAAGTTGCTATTTACAATCTCATTGATTCTTGATGCCTGCTGTTCAGAAACTACAATTTTACAATTGATCTAAACAATCCACACAAATACTCCAGGTGTAACTGATTTCTTCTGGACACTGCATCTTATAATGGTTGTGGAAACGATCTAACATAATAAGAGAAGGATACATCAGATCTTCTATGTAACCTGTAAAATCAATGAATAGTGTTATACATCTGCTTTACCAATAATCAAGGCATGAACATTTACCCTCCTTAAAATGATGAAATCTGCTAACATCTCGCACTATGATTTCTCGCTCAAAAACTTTTGATATCACCTTGCTCATCTCATGACAATCTCCGCAAACTCTCAGGTTTTTAATGATTCGGATACAATCTCCAGCTTCTGTTACTAAAAAGCCAAAAGCAATTGCCAACCTTTCACTATGTGCCTTGACTGCATTTTCCTTTTCTTCATCCCCAATGTCATGTAAAACTGATGATACGTTGGGAACATAGCCAGCGTTAGCTACACGAGCTTCAATAGTCTCGAGCATTTTGTGAATTTCAAGCCATCGCTCGTGATCTCTGTCCCCTGCAACGAACCGATGGACTTTTCCTTCGGCTTCAATCAAGCTCCAACCTGCAGCCTTACTAGTGTTTCTTTCAGTCATCAATCTTCGAATTCTTGATACCTCTTCCCATTTCCTAGACTTGGCATAAATGCTAGCTAATTGTACATAATGCCCATCATAGGTTGGATCCATTTCGATTAGTTTATACCCAATATTTTCGCCCAATTCAACTAATCCATGAATTCTACAAGCACAGAGAAGTGTAGCCCACAATACGGGGTCGGGTGAGACCACTTTGGTCTCAATTATATCAATAGCCTCAGAGACTAAACCCGCTCGACCCAAGAGATCAACCATGCAGCCGAAATGTTCCATCTCGGGTTCAATGCCATAATAATCAGTCATCATCTGAAAATAATGCCTGCCTTCCTTGACTAGACCAGCTCGACTACAAGCATTCAAAACACCGATGAAGGTTATATTCACTGGACAAAGTCCTGTGTTCAAGAACCTTTCGAATAGCGAAATAGCTTCATTCCCTAGACCATGTGATGCCAATCCACAGATCATAACGTTCCATGTTGAAATATCCTTTCGAGGCATTTTCTCAAACAAAATCCTACATTGTACAATGCAACCGCATTTCGCATACATGTCAAGAAGGGCAGTTCCAAGAGTGACCGTCAATGGAATATTCAGTGAATCTATAACTGACTGAACCAAACGACCATTTTCAAGCAAACCCAACTGGGCTGATGCCGAAAGAACAGTTACCAATGTGGCCTCATTTGGAACTAAAGCACTTTCTCTCATCTTTCTAAAACATTCCATGCCTTCTTCAAGCTTCGAATTGTGTACGTAAGCCATAATCATCGTGTTCCATGAAATAATATCTCTTTCAGGCATTTCGTCAAACAACTTCTCCACAGCAGAAACTTGTCCATCTCTTGCACAGCCTGCCAACATAGCATTCCAGGTAACAACATCCGAGCTATAAGGGTACTCATCAAACACCTGTTTTGAACAATTAACTCTAGAACAAGCAAAAAAGAAATGAATCAAAGCATTTCTCACATAAACATCCTTACAAAACCCAAACTTTATAACATGACAATGAACCTGAATCCCTTCAATTAAACCCGACCCCTTGCCACAACCTTGAAAAAGGAAAGTAAAACTATACTTATTAGGTTTTACACAACTTCTCAACATAGACAAATACAAAACAACCGATTCAAGAGGCGACTCGCTCTTGGCAAAGCATCGAATCATGTTATTGGAGGCGAAAACATTTGGGTGTTTGATCGTTTGATAAATTGACAAAGAATAACGAAATGGGTATGTTGGGGATGCAGCAAGGAATGAAAGAAGGTGACCCATGAGAGACGCATTGCCAGAGGAACCAGAGATGACAATTCGGGTATGGGCTTGCTTGATACTGGAGACAGTGGGGTTAGCTTGTAAAGAAGATAAAATGGACCCAGATACAGCAGTTGATAATTGAAGCTGTGAAATTTTGGTTGATAGGTGAAGAGGAGAAGTGGATTTATTCATAAACACGCACAGAAATTACAGTGAAGATTATGGTGTTTCTTCTTCCCTCCTCCTCCTCCTCCTCTTTCGTCTTGGTGTCAATCGATTAATCATTCAATTTAATTTTAATTATTTGCTTTTAAGATGTATATTTTTATTTTAAAATAATTTTTCAAGATATTTTAGGAAAATATTACATTAATAAATGATTTATTAATATTAATAAAACATATAAAATAAATAATTAAAATCACACATGAAACCTTGCAAAACACATGTAGCAATCTCATTATCAACCTTCAACCCTCCACTGGTACTGTTGATCAGAAAACTATACACTATTGGTAAAAGTTTACTCTTATACAAGCAAGAATCAAAGCTGTTCATGATGAAAAGGAGCTCCCATCTCTCCTTACGAAGCAATACCGTACTCGAGAAGTAATCGTACGGTATGTTCTCGTATATGATTGATTATGTCAGGCCGATATTGCATCACATTTCGAACAAATAAATTGTTATACATCGATCAATTGTAACCCAACTTCTTGCAAGTATAGTCAAACAAAGATTGGAGAAGACCTATTGACTCTTCCCCTTCAGGCATCCTCAGGAAACGAGCAACTTTGGTAAATCCAGGATGGTGAGGAACCTGATAAGTTTTTTCTTCATTCACTTCCACTTCGATTTCTTCTTTTTCAAGTTTCGGTCTTGACAGTGCCCACTGCATTGCCCATATGCCCAAAGGGCGCATGTAAGCCAGAGATCTATACTGATCGATGTTGTTCCAAGCTTCTGGAGTTTGGAATGAGTAACTGCGGATAAATCCAACAGTAGCAAGTTAGTTCATTTACATTAGCGTGTACCAAAAGGTATTATGCTGTCAAGCATGCCTGTCAAATTTTACGATCTTAATCTATTTCGATTACTTCAGGAAATTTGACTCACCCGAGTCCCCTTTCCGACCAAGCAGCTTCGTAGATGCCACTTGCAGTGTGAAATGCCATCTCCATCAGATCTTCCTGAATCATTGTTGCAGCAACAGCATACGTGACTCCGGACCATATCTCTCTTGACTGCATTGATGATAGATCAACAGTTCCATTGGGCAGCATACCATTAATAGCACCTCGTTTTCCATTCATCACCTTCAATACATTGTAATTGTAAACCTTCTCTAATGCACTCCTTGCTTTCTCTTCATCAACAATCGGAAAAAGTCCACAAGCTCGTGCATACCTGCAAGATATTGATTCCATACACTTAGTCTATCCCCACAAGCTACCAAAAGTACAATGCAAAACCAAGCACAAAACAACATAGAAACATCGATG
This sequence comes from Dalechampia spathulata, assembly GCA_948192965.1. NCBI lineage: Eukaryota > Viridiplantae > Streptophyta > Magnoliopsida > Malpighiales > Euphorbiaceae > Dalechampia > Dalechampia spathulata. The sequence continues at coordinate 4,146 of CANYBF010531464.1, forward strand.
TTCTCAGTTCTGGCATTTATTTGCTAGCAACCTCAAGTTTCAGGACAGACGGCAATAAAACATGCAACTCCAGAAGTATGTTCATGCATATCTCACCATTGTCCAGCCAGTTGATCAGCGTGGATAGATGAACTATTTTTACCACCACTATTGTCATAATTGAAGTAAGAACCATTCCATAATTTTGCATAGACAAGTTTCGCCTTCTGAAACCGAGCCCAAAAGTAATTCTCAGAATCCTTGTCACCGACTTCTCGTGCCAAGGCTGATGAAGCCTGCAAAGCTGCCACCCATAGCCCACCACTGTATGCACTTACACCAGACACAGACCAGGTATCGTATGTCTGATCAGGAAAGCCGTCATTCTCAATCATTCCATCACCATCCCGGTCAAACTGGTCCATGTATGCCATTGCAACGTAAACAGAGGGCCAAACTGCTTCTGCAAACTTCTTGTCGCCAGTGGCAACCACATCCCTATAAACTTGGAGGACAAATTTTGGATTCAAGTCTTTCCATCTATCAGTATTGTAAAGATTATAGGCGTTCACTTCAAACCATGGATCATTCATTCCAATATCATGAGGAACAGCTCCGAGAACTTTTCTGCGAACCCATCGTCCGTCATGCAGAAGTTTCATCTTACTCGGATCATGCATCAATACAGCTGCTGCAAAGTCTCTTTGAATACTGAGTTCGAGTTTTGGAAATAGCATAACCAATGCAAAAGATGAATAGAAATGAACATCATAGGTGTTCCACATGTGATATTCGATCCCTTCAAGATAGAGGAATTGACCGATGTTTTCTTCTCCTTCTTGAAGCAAATTAGTTCCAAATGCAGAGTTTGATGCTACAGGAGCATGAATTTCCTGAAGTGCTGAACTCATCCTTCCAAGGATGTCAATAGCTGTATCACTTTGATGGGTGACATCAACAATACCTTTCAAACCTGCTACCGACTTATCAAGTGAAAACTTACTTCCCCGAATACTTATCAAATTGTGGAATGGAGGCAATCCATCTGCAAGAATAAGCCACTCCTGATTAATTAATCCATTAAAATTAATATGACGCAACTTTTAGAACTTGGCGACAGATGTTTATACTCTAATTAAAACAAAGGAGTCTGCCTAACAATAAGAATGACTATGAACTTCATATACCTGTCCAAACAGTGCCTCCTGAATTAAGATAATAGAGCTCATTGAAGAGAGTAATAGCATACCTACAAAATAAATTTCTAAGTGACTTCAGAATCTGTCTATATGCAATAATAATAAGGCACATCCAGGCTTACCATTCGGGAAGCCTCTTGTCTTCGAGAATTGGTCTTTGCCAGGCTTCTATTTGAGATTCCCAGTGACCATGTTCTATTTGCAAAAAGAAAATGAAAAGGAATTCAAAACAATTCATCATTTCAAAACCGCAGGAGAAGGAGAAAGGAGCTCAACACAAAGTTGTGTGCTATGGTACAGTACCTAGAATAGCATCATGTGCAATTAATGCTGCAGCGTCCCCATGGCTACCATAAAATTTTGTGTAACGCCTGTTGAACAGCATTTTCAGAATATTCAGAATATAAATAATCTTACAGCCTGCAGTACAGTTCAGGGAAACCTTCGGAACTTGCCTGTGGTAAGTCCTTCCACCACAGAAGTATACTTCAGGGCAGTCCCATGCCAGCGAAAATGTAACGGTGCGTACTGCATCAGGTGGAATATTCACAGACGCTGCAATCGCAGCCCCAATCAATGATCCTGGCTCTGAAGGCACTGATGTTCCAACAGGCTTAAGGTTGTCAAAAGATCCATGCTACTCAGGAAAAAAAGGTAAATAAAACATGTAAGCACTTCTAGTAGTATTTCACAACAGATGCATCAGTTGGGATAAAACAAAACGTGATGTGCATTATGAAAAAAGTAAGAAATGAAAACTGTTACTCAAACATGATGAATTTTCCGATTTAAGCATTCCAAGAATCAGCAAAATGAAAATAGGATAACGTTCCATGGAAGATGTAAAGTGATGCTCCTATTAGTTCTACAAGGTTCACAACCTCTTTTATTTCATGCCACATTTCTTCTGCAGTTATGCCTTCAGAATTCCCGGCTATCACAAAGCGAGAGCATTTCGAGACATGAATATCTTCTGTCTCTTGTGAAGCAATAGCAAAAGTCACTGGGGGTAAGCCCTCTGATGTCCTGTATTTAACAAAAAGAGTTAAAATCCAGGAAGCTTGTAATTAATTAGATAGAAAGTCTAAAAAATTAGATGTAAGCTAATCAAATGAATTCCGAATTTATTTTCAAAAGGAAAGGAGCTCACTTGTGATGTAGAAGGACACTCTGAACACCATCTTCCATCCTACCAAGATTCATTGATGACCACAATTCTTGTTGGTTAGCATACAAGTACAAAGAGCATCGGAAGATCATTCATAACTTGACAAGAAAAATGTCAATGTTCTAAGAAATCCAGGTGAAATAGCTTCTCTTACATTGTGGTAGAATTTAAGTGCTGACCGGAAAATCCGGAATTCCCTCCAACAGAATTCTGAAAAGGCATAGAAAACAAAGAATCTGGATGAGATTTGATGGCTTCTAATCTAGTAATGTATGTAAAAGTACATTCAACTTACTGCCCATGTGAAAAGCAATGAAACATCTGCAGAAGTCTTCCCAGAATTAGAGAGCTGAAAAAAGAAAAACTTGTCAATATTGACAAGAAGTATAAATTGAGATGTTCAACAATCATACTGCATAGAGTTCCATAACTACCGTAAAAGTGAAAACTGAGACAGGAAAGCTGCTTTCTCTATAATTGTGTGGAATAATAGGTGAAATCTGACGACAGACAATTCTAAGTTCTGGATCAGGGTCACCTACATTTGAAAATGTATGGTAATCAAGTACAAGAAAGGAAATAAAAAACATCTACAGTGATTGAGCTGGATACTACTACAAGTATGTTACCCTCGTACACAGTCCATGCCCTCGGATACAAAGCATGATATGTAGAATTATCCCCGTTCAGATTCCAGTCCCAAGAACCAATTCCAGAAACTGAAGATTCCCTGAATTTGCAAACGAAAATTCTGTAAGTTTGGTTGGTTTTGGTTTACCAATCCTTACCAATTTTCCACTAGATTGAAAGCCTTTCCTTAACTAATATCCATTGAATCAAGAGCACCATTCTCATCAATCATTAATGTAACTACAAAGTAAAACCAACACTTACTTGAGCACCTCTGGATTCCTTGGACTCAGTACACTAGAGAACTTTTTGCCATTTGGGCGTGAAATGAAGACCTGCATTATGTATTGCCATTCAAATCAAGGAACGGTATCAGGTTGAAAACAAACATTCACAACTTCCAATTAGTTTCTCGAATGAATATTCTGATCATTTCCAACAGCAAACTATCAATGCTCCCACGTAAAGGTTGCAATCGGTTACTTAATTTGTTAGAGGTCTATTATTAATTGCTTCAATAATAAGCCTTACAAATTTTTTTGGCCGGGAAAACATTTCAAACTTACAGAAAACTGGTTTGCTAAAACAGGTTTCTCTTCACATATTCTAGGGAAAAGTTGCCAGCGCTGAAATTCACCTTTGACACTTCTTCCTATGCTTCCAGAGCTGTAAAATGCACAGCAAATATATGCGCATAAAGAAACAAGCGTATTAGAGGAGGGGGGAGTCGTAACTTGATCATGTACATAAATATCGACAACTACACATTGATTGTGGCTGCATCTAAAATACAAATCCATCCATATGCCAACAAAATATCAAAGTACTTGCAGCCATACAACATGGGCTACCATGCAAAGCATGCATCACACATAGTCCAGGCAAACATGAATTTTTATCTTATTTGATTTTTAACTTAATAGATTTGAATATAAGCCATTGATCAAGCAGCTGAAAGGCGAGATATATCCTGGAAATGATACACAGTTATCCGGTAAGGAAATATAATGTTGGTGATCTGAAAAGGCAATGAATTATTATACAAAATGTACAATAGAGAAAAGGACCGACCCAATGCCACCTAGTGGAATTCCGTGAGAGGAAGTCACAAAGCGCTTAGCAAATGGATCGATAAAGACACCCTGCAATTGTCAAGATAGAACATGAACTTCAAACTGATGTTAGTAATTACTTGACATAGTAATGCATAAAAAAATAACACACAATTTTAGGTGAGTAAAACTCTACCCTTCCTTTTGCAGATTCTTCCCGAATCATACGCCATAACCGAATACCTACAGGAGCCTGTCAAATTCAAAGAAAACCTTATGATGTGCATGATTATCAATAGCAACAAGGGCATTGAAGAACTGAAGGATTTGAATAGGAAGAAACATACCAGTTGAAACTTCTCTTGAAAAGTCAAACTGAATGATGAAAGGGTAACATCCTCGTTATTTAACTTTCGCTGCCAGGTCAGTGTTGCAGGTCTTCCAGGATCAACCTTTTAATCAAGAGATACATAAAAGAAATTAGATGCATGTAAGCATTTGAAGCATTGGTTTTACAACTCCAGCATACCTTTTTCAGCACAGAATTAGAAGTCTGTCTGTCTTCGAAACCATTCTTCGATGCATCTTCCCCAGACATCTTTCCTGTATCATACAAGCAAAATAAGCATATCAGTCATCATTCTAGCTTCATTTAGACAATTCAACTTCTATGTTCCTTGAACATTTCAAGGGAACAACTAAGGAAAATTGATTGAAAGTTCTTCCTTGAGTCAAAATACAAAAAGACAATCATGAATTGAAATTCTTAAAGCTCACATAACAGTAACAAATGCCACAAATCATCACCAATTTTCAGCGAACACATGAAGTAAAACCCACAATATGTTACCATCAACAACTCACTGTAACATAAATTTTCAGAAGTTGATTATATCAAACACTTGACTATTAGAATCCAATCAAAAAAAGGGGATAAGGGTTCTTAATAATCAAATTCCAGACCTTATTTCAATCATAAAAAACAAAGTTTAAGGAGACAATCTAACTCCATCATAATACACACAAACAAAATAATCAGAAATCACCATGCAATGCCATCCTCGCTTGACAGAAACACCACAACTCTATAATTCAAAGAACAAACAACAGCAACAACATATTAAATTGAAAGAAAGAAATGGGCAAGAAAGACAGTTGCTTGAAGAAAAGAAAAAAGAGAAGAACGTGAGAAGCAAAGCAAAAGACAGTGACTTTTGAGATAGAAAACAGAGAATAGTTGATTACCCAATTGAGGTACGAGTGTGATCTGTAAGTAGTTTCTGTTATTTGAAACCAAACAGATCAATCAGTTTATTTTCTTGGATTTGTAATGTAGTAATATTCAACAGTTGGAAAAAGATTCCAAGCCAACTTCTCCCATTTGTCCTGTTTTTCTGCCAAGAACATATTTTCTTTTTAATTCTTATTTTTTATTATTTATTTCGTTTTAATATCCGCAATTTATGTGATTTATTACTAATTAATTAATTAAAAAATCATTATTCAAATTATTATTAATTTATTACTACAAATAGTTTATTACAGTAAATTCATTTTTATATTTTCCAAGTAAATTTACTATTATATATTTCTAAAAATAATAATTTATTAATTATATTAACTAATTAAATATTTATTGACAATTATATACTTTTTTAATTTTTTAATGTTTTAAAAAATCGATTTTTCCTTTTATTTTAATTATTTGGAAATTGGGTTTTCAACGATCCTATCTTATCAATTGAATTAATTAGTCTGTGTTTCCAAGACCAACCAATCAAATATGAATACGTGCTATACTATAAATAAGTAAAAAGATAATTTTATTTAAAATTGCATATAAATTAAAAAAAATAAAATAAATATCAATATTTGTTAATTATATTTTAAAATCATAAATTTTATTATTTATTTAATTCGTAATAATTATTTGAAAAAAGGAAATGAAAATAAAAAGATAGAAATTGATGTGATTTGATGAATATTCTAGAAATGGAGAAAATATTATTAGTAGAAAGGACTTAAATACAAATTAAGTAAAAAATAATTGCTTTTTGTATAGAAAAGTCCAAATTTGTGGGTATTGTTGTTAAAATTATTGAAAATTATCACTGAAACTTCAATTTCAAACGATATATCTTCAAATTAACTTTAATTTTATTTAATATTTTATAGTTAATAAATATCAATTTTAATTTCAATTTCCTTATTATGTTAATCTGTTAGTAATAAATTAAAAATTGAAATGCATAATAAATTGATCTACTAACTCTTTTAAAATACGATCTGTAAAATAATTTATATTATAGTATATCATATCAAATTTAATTTATTAATTTTTCTAAAACATATTATGTTATATCGGATCATCTTATTTTCATATTATTAATACCATTTTGTGTTACATAAATTTTAGTATTAAATATTTAAGTTAACTCATATGATATATAAAAAAATCTTATTAAATAAATTATGTGAAGTTATATATATCAAATTTAAATTATATTTGAATTTAAATTTTTATATAATTAATATTTTAAACTAAATTCAAATTGATTCTAAACTCATTATAATAATAAATTAATCAACTTGAATTTTACACTCTATATATAATCTTATATTAAAAATCTTTTATATATATATATAGATATTGATTGTCCCATTGTCAATATCTATATAGATATAGATATTAAAAATCTTTTTATATAGATATTGATTGTCCTATTGTCAAAGTTACAATGCAATAAGTGTTTAAAATTGCATAATCAAAAGTGATTAATAAATATAATTTGCAAAAGAGCTTCAAAGTCAATAACATTTGTCCACATTTTTCAATGAAATAAACTATTTTATTAATGTAAATTATATTTTAATTTATATATTTATTTCAACTTTACTCGTATAAAGTTTCATATGCTTTGATTAATTAAATTAAAAATATGATAATCTACACTATTGGCAGATAATATAATTATCAAATATATTAATTAACATATAATTATTATTAATTATAAAAATAAATTAATAATTTTTATATATAACATGTCATAAAACATGGATATATATAAAATATATTATTAGTTAATCTATAATTTAAATATAAAAATTGTATGGCTTTTTAAAAATTAAAATCCATAAACCAAGTTGGAGTTAGTGGTTTATGTTTTCTTTTGACTAACTATAATATCATATAAATAGATAGTTAATACAGAAAGGGTCAATTAGTTTCCTAATAATTCTTTAATATAAAAATAACTACTAATAAAATATAAAATCTGTAGCAAGTATATGAGTTTCATACGTCTCTTCCAATATTTCAATAGAATTTTCTAATTATGATAGAAACATATATTTAATTATGGAATTTAAATTTAAAAAAAAGAAAGAAAGAACCCTGGAAATGTTATATATTAAAACATATAATTGGGTCCAACATCCATAGCAGAGCAGTCACAGATACAACGCTCTGACCGAGTCTTTGTCGAACAAAAGCATGCGTATTCAGATTTGAAAATGCAAATGGAAATGAGAAATTTCCACCATTAACAGCCACAGCTTGCTAATATGGAGCAACTCCTACGCGTTCAGGCTATCACCATGTTCCCTAACCAACATTATGCATTTAACAACTTAGCAATTATTACTGTATACAACCACGAAAGCCTAAGATGGCATTACTCCTAATTCCAACATGGCAAAAACCATTGGAGCACATCCACTGAAAAACAATCTGCCATGAACTACCTCAAGTAGGCAGGATCCTGAATATGTAAACAGCCAATAATGGTTGAATAACTAACATAAAGGCAACAAAGGTTGTGATTCCAATAACAGGTTTCATTTGGAAGCAATGAAATATATGATCAAAGTATATGAGCTACAACAAAAATGATCAGTTTCATGAAATGCCTCATGAATAGAATAACGGATAATTTTTCCCTACTCGTCTCAGCTCTCAATTCCTAGAGCATCTTTGCGACTAAATCTGTGTTATTTTGATAAGTTGACAGATTCAGCAGAAAATACTTGTTTGAAATAACCGATCAATGTCGCAAATGATTGGGTGAAAGTAGCCTTCTGATCAAAGAAAATCATGCAGTAGCTTCCTTGAGATAGGCAATGAGGTCTGTACGATCCTGCGGCTTCTTCAATCCAGGGAAGACCATCTTAGTTCCAGGGATGTACTGAACAAAAAGGAAGAGAAACATACCACGACTTACAAACATGCTTGGGAATTTCACTTTTCTTAAGTTTTAACCGAGAAGGGTAAACTAAAAAAAGTACGAAAACTGATAAAGTTTCTTGATGCATAATTAGCAGAGAACTATCATTATCATAGCATTAAGTGTAACTAACACTGCCACAAGAACATGATTAACCAAACGCCCGCAGAGTTGCAAAGATTAACATAATGTGTGTATAAAACATACATTGCAGGAAAGATTGAACTCATCATGATGAACATTTAAGCATCCAATTTGAAAGACAAAAATTCATCTCCCGAACACAAAACAGCCCATGCTGCAGGAAAAGTTAATCACAGACCTCATATATCAAACAAAATTATAGACCAACAATACGTTTCAACACATCACACTTTTGTTTAAGTGTCACAATGAAATTGATGCATAATTTGCATTGGTTAATGCATTATCATCACCGTTTGTCATCAATTAAACAACAATCAATGCAAATGCAGTCATGACAATAATAAATGGCAAGTGTCATAATTACATTGATTGGCGGTATATAATCCTATATGATAAGCTTCTCCATTTCAATAACCCATCATTATGAACAGAAAGAACAAGAAAACTATTCCTCCTGATGCTGATATCAGAATTAGACAAGGTACAAAATGCCTTGTTTCTTTCACCAAATAAGATCATAGACAATCCAACATTTCATCATCCAATTTAAAAGCTTAATGTAAATCTTCTTAGCAAAGAGAATAAAATAAAATAAAAATAACAAAAAAAAAATTTTCAATCCAATTTTTAAACATATAATTTTTTCCTAAACTACGGAAAAAATGATGATTTCAAAGAATCATAAAGCTTCATATAAAAACAAATCAAACGAAAACTTCAATCCGAATTCAGATTCTTCGCCTTTTGCTTCCTTCTTAATCTAATCAATGACGTCATGACCTAATCTTTTAAAATAAATTAATAATTAAATCATACCTTCTTAGGGTTAAGCAAGTAATCATAGAGCGTATTTTCTCCCCATTGAACAGCCATATTTTTATTAGCAGCTGAGTAAGAATATCCTGGAGTTGTTCCCGATTGTCTCCCAAACAGGCCATTCAAGTTCGGACCTAAAAACATCTCAATCAAATTAAAAATTTTCAATTTTCAATCCAGATCCACAAAGAAACAACTTAAAAACCAACAAAAAAAATTCAAAAGAAAAAGCAAAGAAAGAAACCTTGTTTGTGACCAGCGCCTTTCTCAACGGTGTGACACTGAGCGCATTTAGTTTTAAAAATTTTTTCTCCGGCTTTTGCGTTGCCGGGCGGTGCTTCACTGAACGACGCCATCTCTGGTTATCTTTCAAAAAAGAAGAAATACAGAAAAATCAAAGCGAGAGAGAGATGAATGATTTTGATTCCCTAAGGTCGCGATTTGCTTACAAGAGAACTTACTAGAAAATTAGAGAGATTGTTCAATATTACAGGATCACCCCTTTATTTTCTTTTATTGCTATGTTTACCCAAATTTTGGTTTTAATTTTTTATTAAGCAATTAATTAAGTTTTGCTACTTCTAGCCTCATTATTTTCTAAATAATGTTTTAAATAGTAGAGAAATTATTTTTTGAATAAAAGTCCTAAATAACATGTAAGGTAACAAGTTTAAGTAACCTTACCATAATAGAACACTTAGCAAAAAATAGCAGAGAATAAAAAAAGAATAAGGAGAAGAAGGTATGGAAGAAGGAAGAAAATTAGAATGAAGAAAATCATATTTATATTTCATATTATTTTCTATAATTTTTTTTCAATTATAGTATAAGGCAATCATATATTCTATTGAACAACTTTTGAGAGTACTAATAGCTAAAAAAACAAATAATAATTTAATATTGCTAACTCATCTTGAAATAAGTTAATTTTTTCTATATCCTTCCATGATTCTTCCCCCTATACATGACAAAGCCTCCACTTTAGAACATTCTTATCCCCAAGAATGGTAGAATTCTAAAAATTACTGCTTAATAAACTCTTCATCCTCCCAAATGGGTCAATGGTAGAAAGAAACTACCACTTGATAAGCAATTATGGAACAACTAGATCTCCTTGAAATGAAGTTTGGGTATTGATTACTTTCTCAGGATTAACATCAAAAGAACCATCAGTAATAAGTGGAAGCATATCCATAGGAGTCATATGATCATCAAGTTTCTTTTTTAACAAAGAGACATGGAACACCGGCTGTAAGTAACAACTAGCAAGAAGTTTTAACCCATAAACAACAATACCAATTCAAGTTAAGATGAGAGAATGATCAAAATATTTAGTTAAGAGTTTCTTATGAGAACGATGAGCTAAGGATTTTTATCAATAAGGCTGCAGCTTAAAATAAACCTAGTCTCCCACAGAAAATTCTTTGTATATTTTCCTTTTATTAGCTTGTTGTTTCACACAGTTCTTGGAAATGTCTAACTGATATTGTAAAAATTGATTCATTTCAACCCATTGCATAAGCAAGTCTTCTACAGTTGCTATAGTAGATGAAGTATTAGGGAGGCAGTGCAATTATGGTTTGAAACCGTATAAGGCTTTGAATAGACTCATGTGTATTGCATTGTGGTATGATAAGTTATACCAGAATTTTGTAAGAGGCAACCAATTAATCCATTTGCGTGGTTTATGAGAGGTCATGCACCTTAAGTATGCTTCTAAGTAATAATTCAAATGTTTAGTGTTACGCCCGCGTCTAGGACCCTAGTAGTTTGTACATATGTGTGTACGTATGCAGGATTGCTAGGGTGTATGTATGTATGAATATGGATGTATACGTACATGTATACATGATTGCTTGCGTATATGCCGTGTATTTGGTGCTTGTATGTGCGTCGGGAAGACGTATTTGATGTGTATTTGACGTATGCATGTGAATTTCTTTGGCTTGCTTGGTGTGTCGTCGCCTTATCGGGAAGCGTGCCTTCTCGGTTGGATGAGGGACGACGAGTATGTGTATATGTGTATGAGCATGTGTATATGTGTATGTATGTGTGTATACATGTATTTATACGTGTATGAATTGTATTTGATGATTGTGTTTATGAATGCATGTTTGGGATGAGAATGCGGGTTT
>CANYBF010531719.1:0-16260 GCA_948192965.1 Dalechampia spathulata
GTGATGGTATATTGCTCTGTCTATCGCGATGTTTATGATGCATGATTGTTTTATGATGTTTCTTAGCACCACTGAGTTTTATACTCAGCGTTTATCATTTGATGAACGTAGGTACCGAGCCCACAGGAGAGCAACCCGAGAGACGATAGAGTCATCAGCAGAGAAGCTTGTTCTCGTAGTGGTACGGAGCGGTTCGGTAATCTTCGAGTCTTTTTTTGTATTAGGAGCTTATTGTAATTGTATTGGCAGTAGATAGTACTTTTGTTTTAGTGGTGAAATGTTATGTGTATGTACACTTGTATAACACACTTTTGCATGAGTAATATGATGGTGTGGTTATTGAATTTTGGTGTACAAATGTATGGTATGACTTATCCAGGGATTGTTGTATGAATGTTTGAATGTATGCCACGCTACGCACTGTTTCACCACTAATACAGGTTGTTTGTACCTATACGAATGTCTAATGGTTTCAATATGACGTATCCCTGGTAGTGTACGTGGCGGCTTTCCCGAGGGACGGTCGTGGCGTATGCTACGGGAGCATGTTCCTCCAGGTATGGGTTGGGGTGTGACAATTTTATATTTTATATTATATTACCTTATTTTATCTAAGTAAATTCTATTAAAAATAATTAATTTTATTTATATTTATTAATTACTAATTATATTATATTATATTATCTAATTTTTATCTAAACAAAATTTATTCAAAGATAAATACTAATTTTATTTATTTTTGTTAATTATTAATTATTTTATATTTTATATTATAGTATCTAATTTTTTACCTAAATAAATTTTATGTAAAGATAAATACTATTAATTTCATTTGTATTTGTTAAATAATTATTATTTTATATTTTAGAAGATATTTATTAAAGTTATAAAATAATTTACATTATTAATATATTGTTTAATATTTTCAAATTTATACTATAAAAATCAAGTAAAATAAATTGATTGCGCACAACTCTCTGAAAATTTGAATTAATGTTGCAAAAAAGAAGATGAACAAGTAAAACTAATTTTAATTATTAAATAGTAATAATTTTAATTTATAATAACTAATTTTTATCTAAGTATTTTATTCAAAATTAAATATAAATATTAATTATTTTTATTAAAAATGATTAGTTTTAGAAAAATAAATATTTATTAAATAATTTAAATTTGTTAAAACTAATTTTATTTTATTCTAATAATATAATAATAATAGTTTTAATTTATAATGACTAATTTATATGGTAAAATTATATGAAAGAAAATATTACTTATGATTATTTTAAAAATATAAAGTATTTATTAAAGTTATAAAATATTAGACGTCGTTCTTTTTGAATGAAAATCCTATGATTATTTAGGATTTAAATAATATAATTATCTAAATTATCAAAGTTTTAAAAATACTAATTATATTAAATTTATAATATATAATTTATAAGAATTAATTTTATTAATTTTAATTATTTAATTGAAATAGTTTTAATTTATAATAATTAATTTTGGTAATGAAATTACATAAATAAAAATGTTATTTATAATTTTTTTAAAAATATGAAATATTTATTAAAGTTTCAAAAAATATTTTTAATTGATATCCAAAAATACATGATAAGCATGAATAAAAATAATAAACAAAATTTTTTACAAATATGTAATGATTAAATAATAAATATTAATTCAAAATTATAAAAAATGTTATCATGATAAAAAAAATAGAATAAGAAATTGTGATAATTACGGATGAAATAAGTTATACAAATGTACAGTACACGTTATAGAAGTATTCGATAACATTATTTAGAGATTAAACCTTGAAACTTAATACTTTTATGAACAATTAATATCCTTTTACTTCTTTCACTCATAGATATTAAATTACATTAATAAAATGTGGATATATTAAATAAATTATACTAACGTGTATGCATTATAGAAGTCTTCGATAATATTATTTAGAAATTAAATGTTGAAATTTGATATTTTATGAACAATTAATATCCTTTTTCTTCTTTCACTCGTAGATATTAAATTACATTAATAAAATATGAATATATTAAATAAATAGTAATTATATACATCTAAGTATAAAAATATCCAGTTCAAGAAAGAAAATCTTATAATTTATTTTTTTATAACAATTAAATGATATTGAATGTTGATTATTAAATTGTCATAAAAATAATTTAGAAAAAACTATGAGTTATTTTAGATATAAGTTATAATAAAAATATAAAAAGTATTTTTTTTATTTTTTCAAATGTTATTTTCATCAATGATATTTAATTCATAATATTTATCATTTTGATAAATCTATGTAACTTTTGAAAGTTATTTTCATTGATTTTATTTCATCTTTAATTATTCATACAATTTTCAGTATTAATTATTTATGATATTTTTATGATATTTTTTAAATTAAAAATAAGTATTTTTAAAAAATTATTAAATTTTAAATGATATTTTTAAGTTTTTATATCAATATCTAAAATAATAATTAAAAAAATATATTTCTTTAAATTTTAATATATTATAATGATATTAGTAATTAATACATACTATAATTATATATATATATATATCTGCTTTTTTTTATATATAATTATAAATATAAATATAAATATAAATATAAATATAAATATATATATATATTAAAAAGAAAAGGAGGAAGCAGCGGTAAAAGGAGGAGGATGCCACGTCAGTTAGAGAGAGAAAGAGCGTAATGTTTATCTGCTGTTTGTAAAATTGTTGGATTCTCCTACTTTTGTCTCTCTATAAATCTCTGCTTTCGCCGCCATTGTTTCCCATCTCGCCATTAATCTCTCCTCTCTGCCTTCTCAATTATAATCATTACCCTTTTCTTTCTCTCTTTTCTGCTTCTTTTCTCTTCAACAAACTCTTCTCCTCCACCAAGCACCTTCCAATTCATCAAAAGATCGTTTCTTTTTTTGTTTTTTCTTTCTCCACCGGTAATCCATCCAACTACTATCTGTTCTTGGTAGGTTCTTTTTGCTACTTTTAAGCATTTGATATTTCTTTTAATCGACCTGAATGATCAAGTTTCGATCTTTGCCTGAATTTGATTTCTTTCAGTGACTAGTTACTCTGTTATCGGTTTTGGTATTATTTGATATATTCTTGTCGTTCTTCCAAGTCTTACTTGCACTTGGACTCTTGAAAATTTATGGTTTTTTTTATGTGATTGTTGTCATTGCTCTGTTCTAGTTGTTTCGGTGAGCTACGATGTTTAGAACTGTTCATGTTTTCTGGTGTGGAAGCATAATCATTTAATTATATTGTGTCCGCCATGTGCTTGTTTTGTTGTCTAAGAGTAACGTCCTTTATAAAGGTAAGAAAAGGAAACAATCGATTCCTTTGCTTTCAGTTATACATGCATTATTAGTTTGGATTTTGATTGTTGCTAGGCTTAAGAACTCCCTTACAGGTATTGGTTTCACATAAATCTTTTTCTGTGATTCCTTCAATTATGTGGGTAGGAATCAAACGATGAAGCTTCAAGATTTTCTAATACCCATAATAGTTTTTTCCTTGAACGTTTGTGTGTGTCGAAAATCCAAAGTTTCGTGCCTTTCATTTTCCATGCGTTGGCACGCACCAGATCTTCAGAGTCTGTGTTGGCTTGGCTTCTTTTATTTGTCTTTCCCGATCTGTTATTTTTATTACCCTTTATCACTCGGTGATTACAAGACACCTCTGGAATCTGAAAAAACTAAGGAAATTTTGTTCCTTTATGCAGAAGACTGACGTGATCATCTTTCTCACGACGTGATCATCTTTCTCACGAAGCTTGCATGAAAATTAGTTTTGCCATTTAAGAGTCTATGTCCAGTTGTGTCTTTGTCTCTATGTGATTGAATTTTGGTTGCTTTAAAATTCAATGCTTTATCCCAAATGGAAAAATTAATTCCTACTCGTTAGCAAATCTTATGTGGCAAGTAATCATCAGAATCAGGGAAATTGGTTATCAGATTCATTCTTAGGCAACGTTGCAGTTTACTCGCAAGTCCTTTGATGGAAACTTATGCAGAGGCGGAAAGAGAGTTGGAGATGATGAATCAAACTTTCATATGCTTTCACTCAATTTCTAAACCAACACTTTGACAACAATAAGGATTTAGTGGATATAGATCGTTCATAGTCTTATTCAGATTGTTGTAGCTGATCTTCTTGAAGATGCTGTGGTTTCAATTTTCAAATTTGTATGGCTGATCTTTTTTATCACCTCGTGATCATGATGAAACAGAAGGAAGGCAGGGTGGATAAAGCTTGTAGGAAGCTCGGTTGGTTACCTGTTGGACTAATACTTACCAACCCAACTATGCTGTGTTTCATTTGGAGCTTTGATATTATCTGCGAAGACGATCTTGCATCATTAAATTATAAAATCAACTTGCTTGCTAGGCATGATGTCCCACTTACAATTGTAACTCTCCAGAAGGAACGGTTTTATACAATTTTATTAGTGAAACTTACACGAAACTTGCCAAAAACATCTCATTTTTTTAATTAATGGAAGTTGTACTTACTGGGGACCCATGCATCAACTAATATATACCAACTTGTTTCCCTGGTGGTATTCGGTGAATCATTTTGTGAATGATAACTGGCTGTAGCTTTGGATTCAGTTACATGTTTGGCCTATATTGGGAATGATCTTCCGGATGCATGAATTTGAATGCTGAATCTGGTAGTGGAGATATTTGGAACTTCTTGTGTTCAAATATTGGTTGCTAACCTCTATGCTTTGGCCTTTTCAGATCTAGGAGGAAAGCCTTCTGAACATGGACACCGTTGCCATAGATCATTATATTGAAGAAGTTGTGCCTGAAAGTAACAATAGCAGAGATGATACATGCCTTTTGAAGAGCTGGAAATCTTTGAACGACCCTGCCGTAGAATCTGATGAGAGCCTGTCGAATGGGTTCGATTGCAACATATGCCTCGACTCCGTGCAAGACCCAGTGGTTACGCTTTGTGGTCATCTATATTGCTGGCCCTGCATATACAAATGGCTTCATTTCCAGAGCATTTCTACAGGAAACGAAGATCTTCAGACACAGCAACAATGTCCCGTATGCAAAGCCGAAGTTTCTGAAGGTACCTTAGTTCCACTCTTCGGTCGAGGTCAAACTTCGAAACCCTCAAAGAGCAAGGCACCGAGTCTGGGTGTAATCATTCCAAGAAGACCACTTGGCCTTGCCTGTGGAGTTGACTCACCAAGGTCACCTTTCACAACAAGCAGTCCGCATCAAACACAACAAATATACAATCGTAATTATTCTCATGAACCTCAATTATACTATTCCCAGCCAGGGAGTTACTCCAGCCCACCAATGCTTAGTCCTAATGTTACTGCTGGAAACATGTTTGATCCGATGATCGGAATGTTTGGGGAAATGATTTATGCAAGGGTGTTTGGTAATTCAATTACCAATATTTATAGTTACCCAAATTCATATAACCTGGCAGGAAGCACTAGTCCTAGACTAAGAAGGCATGTCATGCAGGCAGAGAGGTCCCTCAGCAGAATCTGCTTCTTCCTCTTTTGCTGTGTATTTTTATGCTTTCTTTCATTTTGAGGGAAGCTTTTTACATTCTTAGAATTCTTAAAAAAATACAGGTACATGACACATGCAGAATCAGCCGGATATATATATATGGATGTTTAGAGTAGTAGATGCCGGTAATATATGTAACTACCGAGTCTTGTTCTGAGTTTATGATTGGATCTTTTATTTCCTATCAGTGATTCTCTGACCACTTTGCTTTACCTAGTGCAAATTATCCTGATAATGAATGGACGCAGGATGGCTTTTAAAAACAGTAACATGCATGTGACAAAAACCCTTCATTTTCATGATAAGGGTGAATGCTGGCCAGACCCTCAGATTCAGCGGTAATGCTCAGACAACAAGTCGCTTTCCACGAGTTAATGGGTAGTAGTGGCGGTCACGTCTATCTAGATCAAGGAAAGGGCTCCCACACGAACCCGAACAGTTGTGGAGGGTAAATCACGGTATTCAGTAACTTTCTTTCTAGATGGAAGGTGAAGTACTCAATACCCACAAGAAGCACACCCAAAATCAATACCCACAAGAAGCACACCCAAAGGGTGTAATTTCCACACAAGCCTTTATTTTAATTATACAAATAAATGGGTTTAATCACTTTGCTTCACATATGGTATAATTTAGCCCTTTCATAAGTTTTAAGGAGCATTTGGATTGCGCCTTTCATGACCATCCATCCATCAAGATAAGCTGACATCAGGTTAGGAGATGATGGGTGAACTATTCGATGAATTGGGCGGCCAATCTCTTTCCACATGCCATCCAACTTGCATCTGACCATTCTCTACCACTGCGTTCCATTTTTGACCCTTTAAATCTACCAAGTTATCATGCACTAATATTACATTTCTGGGTTTAGCATGTTGTTGTGTTCACGCAAAGATGGTAGTATTATGCATATTTGGTGTCAGGACAAATGATATAATCAAGTCACGATATTTGCAACTTACCAAACCTGAATTCAATGAATTATTGTTAAGCCTGTCAGGATTAACGTATAGATTACATGAATGATGTTTTCCATTTATAATGAAAGTGAAATCTGATCTAACTCAAATCTTCTGATCCACACCTTTATCATGGTTGCATCGAGTTTTAGGTTGGAAGAAGGGCATAGTTAGATAATTAAACGTTTGTTTTGAAAATACTATTGAATTGTGTAATGCTTAAGATAGGATTCGTTGCTTTTCTTTTCTTTTGGGATTGAACTACATGGCCGAAAAGGAAACTTTGATTGTCAGCTTGTAAGCTTCATGATGTCAAGCGTTTTACCAGTTGGGTGTTATCCAACTCCAATAAATTGAACTTACCATGTCTTATACGCACTGCCTGGATTGAGTAAATCCATGCTGATCTCAATATTCCATTCCATCTTCATTGATTACAAGGCTCTCAACCCTCCAGGATTTACCATTACATATTCCAAGCTAGCCAAGTTTTCCCAAACCCTATTAGCGCCCACATATTTGTTGGGCTGCTGATTAGTAGCTATAGCTCATACCACTTGAGTTCCAATCCCATGGTAAGTTTCAGAAGTTGAGTGAAGAGAAACGACAATCGTTGATTAGCAAATCAAATTAATTGTGATTAGTAATCTTTCCTTTTCATTGTTTCGTACATGACACTTTAAATCTAAAAGATTATCTTATATTATCATGAAGGTTGTTGCTGGGTTTCATTCTAGTCCCATCAGTTTGTAGCTCTGTTGATAAAAGACAACGGGATGCCGTAACTAAGCATGCCTGTCACCTGAAATATAAGACTGTAAATGTCACGAAGAGACACGTGTAAGAGAATCTGAATATGAAAGCATCGATCAGTTCCAAGTTGACTTTGTTTTTATCAGTTTGTCGTTAGTGGTTGGATACAGAGTCAACTAACTACTTCCTCCTGCAGATTGCTGGCTACTGCAAGACTATGTATTGACTGGTTTTGTTTGAGCAGTCCATTCGCCAGTCAGTGAATTAGGATAACTTGGAAATGGAAATGATACATGAAAATCAGGAATATCTCGTGATTGATCTCATGGATTTATCAAGCTTAATGAACTTGTATACATGCATATATCCAGCTTCTTAAGAACAAAATCTGGAATATCACTTTCCTGTATGATTATTTCTAACAGGTGAGAAAAAGGAAGAAATAAAGAAAGGCAAAAGAAATACAGTTATACCAGCTATATAGGAACTATGGAACGAACTGTAGTTGTTGTACTTCAGAATTGCTAGTGTGTATATAACTCAAATCATTTGCAGGCAATGGCAGGAAAGCTTTATCAGTTGATGTCAGGGCTAGGACCAGATGGTGGCAAAGGTCCCTTTGGTAACATCGGGAAAAGGGTCTTTACTCTATCAGAGTCGAACAAATTCTCAATTGTGAATCCTGAAACCTTAACCTGATGCAGTGGCCGAGCCTGATGAGAACCTCCAATCAGTGCAGAAACCACAGCTACAGCCACAAGGAAATACATGAAACTCTTGCAATTCCCCATCTGCTTTTGAGTCTAACGTGGTTTGGATTGATGAAAGGTAGAAGGTTATATACAAAGAACAGTTGCTGTGCAATGGTAATATATTGCATGCACGAACAGAAATCTGAACATCTCCAATAACCAGAGAAGACTTTTATTTATGAATTAAATATATAAAGTCAGAAGCATCGGAAAGAGCCGGCTTGTTATTTCTCCCAAGACTGATATTGTTATACGGTTGAAGATTCTGAAAGAGTGAAATCTCAAGTGTCTGCTAGGTGATGGGGTCACTGTCCGTGAAGACGCAAAAGCATTGACTTGAGAATTGAATAACTATGAACTAGTAATTATATTATGAGTTGACGAGAGCAGACAACCATGTGAAATCTTGGTGATTTGTGATTCATGGTACGCTAGGTTCTCTTGACTCGTTATGGTTTATGGGGAAGCCCTCCATGCTGTTTCATGGCCATGTAATCCCTCTTTACGCTAATAAGCAAAATCAGGAGTGAGAGGGCTTCAGGAGAGTAAGTCATAACTGCAAGTTAAAAAAACAGACAAGATGGCGAGCAGAGGTTTTGTGATACATAATGGGTTATAGCATCAGACCTTTCTTCCAGAGAAGTGGGATTTCATCTAGTTTATACAGAAAACATGTAGTCATAATATAGTTGTACCGCAGAAGAAATATTTAGCATTTAAAAGTCAAAGCGCAATTGACTATGCTACCAAGTCATTTACAGACGGAAGATACATGTCAGAAATGTACACCCTTGAATCTGTCCACCACAAGTAGACGACAGGCCTATTTAATGTTATAGAATACAACTACTCACAGACCATGTAACCTCGTAAAACCTACTTCTGATCTCTGTCCTAAATCAGGAAGTTACAAATGTTTGCCCAAAAGAAAAATCTACGCCCAACCAAATGAATAGCAAGGTTCAGCAACTGGAACTTATGTCCGTCTACTCATATGCTCTATAGAAATGCAGCCACTTGAGAGGCAGCACCTTTTCCTGCACACAAGGAAGAGTGAAGAATAAGGATCAGCAGAATAAATTCGCTTCATTATCAACAAAAGTTCCCAAGCAGAGATCCAAATACCTGAACCTTTTCTTTTGACAGGGAAGAAGGAAAGTGAAAACCAATGGAACAGTTTTCTAATGCTTCGGGACTTTTCATCCATGCTCTACGCCCATCACTCACTTTAATTTTATATTTGAACATCTAAATGAGAAACAAAACTATAAGATTCACATCGAATAATTCAAGCTTTTTCTAGAGATACAAGTTTAGCTATCTTCACATTTGACGATGATAAAAAAACCTCTCCAAGGGCACGACGGCACTCACACTCACCCTGTCTTCTCTCACAAACAGACATGGATGCAAGCAACCATTAACTTCCCAAAAAACCAAAGATTACCCTACAGATCCTTTTGACAATATAGCAGATATGTGAACTTGAAGTTGACTTTTAACTACGCAGAGGTTATCAAGAATTTCACCATCAAAACATGGAATGTATATGGGAAGGAAAGACTATCAATATTAGCGTAATAATAATTCATTAAGGGTCAGAAAGCAAACCTCTGAGAGAGGGATTGTTGGTAACTCACGCTCATCTTTCTCAAGTACTGCACCAGTGCCTTGGCACTCTGGGCAGAACACAGAACCAATTTGTCGATTTAAAGCTTTCACCTTTTCCACTTTAACACATTTCGTTCCATTCTTTCTCTTAGATTTTCTTCTCCCTTTCAGACCGACTGATTGATTTTTAACCATTTCATACTCGGAGAGAAGAATCCAGTATATGAGGCAGGAAGTATGAAATACATGAAATTGCTACAGGTGACAATGATACACAGTGTTAAGCAAGTTCTGACACTATTGCATACAATGAAAAAAAGAAGCGTTTTCATGGCCCAAAGAATGTTCAGCATTACAGTACTCATTAAAGGTAGCACAAAATTTAGAAAACAGCATTTAATCTGAAAGTATTACCCCATAAGTATTTCTGCTACTGCAGGCAAGTTTTCCAGTCTTCATGTTAATCAATGTCGCAACATCTTTGTCTTGAAGTATCTTTTGCTGACAGATGTCGCACATTCTTTCTGCAGCTATGCGATGTTGGCGTCTCAGCTCTCGTCTTATGGTCTTGCTAGATGTAATCTTTGAACGAAGGAGCCGATCATCAGGTTGATCTAAGAGTATACTAGTAGGAAGACCACCTGTTGATCCTAAAGATTCTTCACCTGATGAATCATACTGATTACCGACAGATTCACTGGCATCTTCACGATCAGAAAATGATTGTTTCCTTTTTCTATTATTAGTCCCATCGCTATTGTTATTCTCTTGATCAGGACTAGAGGAGAGCAACAACTTTACATCATCAAGTAACCCCTTCCTTCCCAACTCGTAATTATAAGCAAACGTAACAACAGCGAAGTCATGAACTGAAACCTTGGCTTTCTCCTCATCACCAGGAATATTTTCCCCAAACCATTCACACCACATTCTACAAATATCCTTTGAATTGTCATCATTCTCAATAAATCTCGCAGAAATTAGTCCAAACCCCACAAATCTGGCTTGCAAATCCGAAATGTCATTCTTAACTAGAACACCCTGAATCAATAAATCACAAGGTCTTCCATTGTCATTTGCATCCTCATCACAAGCAGGCGTCCCATTTCCACTATACTTAACAATGGCAAGATTGCAATTATCATTGCTTTGAGATTTGCAATCATTCTTAGTGACTGCTTGTTTCTCTTTCTCACAAGAATTATCAAAGAAATGAACACCATCACTAAAAGGCCAAGGATTTTCCTTCAAAAGAGTCAATTTAGCAGCAGATAACCTCTCAGTGTGAAGACTGCCCTTTAGGTGATGAGACAATATAGAATCGCTATAACAGGGCGCGAGACACAGCGTGCAAAAGAACACAAATCGCTTGCCATCCTCACGAAGCTCCACGTAAGGGTGTCCATTCGTTCTCACATTATTAAGAGTAATTCTAGCTAACTGCTCCTTCAAACTACTTGCAGCACCTGGCTTCGGAAATCCCAGGTCCCATCTTCCCGCCATCCAAGAAGAGATACAACAAACAAACAAACAAACACACACTTCCCTCCTGCTGAATAAGGACACTAATTTCCTTTTTTTTTTTTTTTCAAAAGAAAAGGTCCAATTGAAAATTTTCTTTGATCGCTCAATTTCTCGTGAACATTTCACGAGACATCAGAAGCAAGAGAACAGTAGTTAATGCGAGAAGAGGAAAGAAACCCTAAATTCAAATAATAAGAAGATTCATAACCACATATATTTCACTAAAATGGAAACAAGAAACTGAAATTAAATACTAGAGCAAGATGGGGACCTAATTTAGATCTTGGAATCTTGAAACGACGCTAGTAGAGGAAGCAAATTCAGTAAGAGACCGAAACTAAACAATAGAAGAGGGGAGTCGTGCTTAGTTGATAAAATCATTACATATTCGTAACGTGTTTCGTATAGGAAAATTCGATAGTTGGTGGTGTGGTGGAGACCGTCGAGTGCGTCCGGCGCGTGTCATGGAAAGCAGAAGAACGTGATGATGATAGGACTCCTCCATGGACACCATCTCCATTACTTGTCTGAAATAAATGAAAATCTGTCTGTTTGGGAAGCCAGAAACTATGAGAACATACAAAAAATCATAAAAGAAAACCGGAGTTTCTCCCGTCGGGAAGAAGCTGCTGAAGTGCTGGCTAATTCTAACAGATGACACTGTCGCGATGCAGCAGTTTCTCTTTTCTGGATGAGATCCAAGCAATTATTAGGTGAACACGTGTTCCGCAGGGGGGCACTACAGGTTTTTAATTAATATAGGCCGTTGGATGTATTGACTTTTTGAGTGATGAAGATTCGAATATTTGAATTTGGATTCCTAATTATGTATAATTAATTTGATTGATTGATTATTGTTGCATGATGATAATACTAATACAGCTGTCCTTTTTTGTGTTTCGAACTGATCTGTCCATTTAGGACATAGTCGACCTCTTGAGCAGAAAAATCATGGTACTAACAGCCATAGTTGCCCTTAGCAGGCGACTCAGAAACCAGGCTTAAAAGGAAACAGACATAAAGGACATAAGGTTGAATCAGATTAAAGGAAACAGACATGAACCAGGCTTTGCATCAAAATCAACACACACACAAACGCCATGGCATTCAAAAACAGGAATTAATGGTGCTTTTTGACAGATAAGATGGAATAATCAACGTCTGATACGCTTGACTCTTTTCCAGCCTTTCTTGCAGGATTGACTGATCATCTTC
This sequence comes from Dalechampia spathulata, assembly GCA_948192965.1. Taxonomy (NCBI): domain Eukaryota; kingdom Viridiplantae; phylum Streptophyta; class Magnoliopsida; order Malpighiales; family Euphorbiaceae; genus Dalechampia; species Dalechampia spathulata. The sequence continues at coordinate 12,397 of CANYBF010531719.1, forward strand.
ATCCCTTTCTTTAACATACTCTTGACCTCCTTAGCTCTTTTCCTCACTTGCTTCTCAATACTACCCATTATTACTTACTCTTTTAATCTCTTCGGATGACGACAATAATTATGATTTGAAAAGATCAAAAAAGGAACAACCTTTGGAGATTATCAAGGTATGCATAATGATATATAGAGAGAGACAACAAGGTCGTTATGTTGGATAGGGAAAGGAAAATATACACGGTGATCGGATTGGCTGTTGTCATCGTTTCTGATTGTTACCACGTGGAATCCGACGCAGAATATGCACACCTGGCCTGTATCAAGTGGGTATCACGTGGACGTTTGATTGCGGGCACGGATTTCTATCATTGCTTCGATTAGCCACTTGTGCAGCAAAACATGGTAAGATGAAAGCAAAAGGCTTGTTTTTTTTTTTTCAAGTTCAAGACATGAAAGTTACGATAAGTGTCAAGGCATTGTACAAGGAATGCACTACAATGGAAGAAGTCAAGTTTCCAGTCCAACAGTAACAGCATCCAAACACCCATCCCACGGTCAACAACTGTAAGAAGTTGTCGCCCGAAAAATGGGCTGCACTAAAGACAATGGAACTCACGACAACTGCCTTATGCCACTTCATTGTAGAGGCAAGACATGTCAACAGAAATCCTCTGTAAACAATTTCTTCCAGAACAGGAGCCAGAACGCACGAGACTACCACACAAGCAGTTTTCGATATGCTTCCGCTCGTAAGAATCTCTTTCAAGATTGGGTTGTTCACATCCTTAAAACAGAAAACAAAAAAGAAAATTACACTTGCAGAATTGAGACATGCAAAAAGATAGAACAAAGTTGGCCAGAACCCATCGCTTCATTACAAGTGAGAGCGGTAGAGGCATTACAGAAATTAAAAGAAATAGCTAGCTCACAAAGTGTTGTCTGTTTTACAAATGGACCGAGGCTAAGAGGCTTTCTCCTCTGATTTAATAGATGGACTCGGGAATAATATTGCCACCAAGTGCATGTTCATGCCTTTTCTCAGCATGAAAATGGAGCTTTTGTCATCCAACCCATATACATGACAACCCACAATGCAAGCTAAACCAGACCATACAAAAAAAACAGAGGGTTTTGTCTCCTCGTAACTATGTTCCTGCTAGTCCCACAAGAGCAGTCAAATATTATTAAACCGCAAGTTAATGACTTACTTATTAAACCATCGTACCAGTCAATCCTTCAGGTTTTTCAATAATTTTTGATGAAAAAAACTATTCAACACAAAGCCATTCAAACTTATCTGACAGGATGAGAATCAGCAGAAAATGCAAAAATGGGTCAACCAAATCAAATGTTCAGATAGCGAACAGCAACCTAACTCAGCCAAGAAAGCATCTGAAAAGCCTTCGTCGATACTTGACAAAACACATGGAACATTATATAAGGAAAACCAATTAATAAGCTCAACTAACCTTGGCTTCCAGTAATGTTCCAGCGAGGAATGATGTTAGAAACACCAATGAGGTTAAAAAACCAAAACCTAGTACTGAAGCTAACACCCAGTTCCTCTCCTTGGGTAACTCACAAGATGTGAAGAAGCTTGATAGCTTGTATTGTGGCTTGGCAGTGGTTTTAAGCAGAACCAGGACCCCGGCAAGTTCCAGAATTTGAATAACAAGCAGTGATAACACCTGCATCAAGAAAAAATAAAATGAAGGTAAGTGATGCCCACATTATTATAGGAACAGTATGGATTTACGATATGCAGAAATTAGGGCAAATAACTCGCTCACTTTAGTTTGTGGATCAAGAACAGGTCGATGCAATAGATAGGCAACTATAGACAAGCCTCCAATTCCCAAAGGAATGTGCAAATTGAACATATAGAAAGCTGTTATGGTCCATATACTTCCCTTTTCCCATGGAATGTCTGATGAAAGCACCGAAAATCCCTGTTCGAAATTAACCCCAAAATTTCCGTAAAAACAGAATTAAGAACAATAACCTACCAAAATAGTTCACAGTTACTACTTTTCGTTGCAAAGATTGCAGCTTTTCTTTTACAATTTCGTAAGCTAAAGAAGACAAATAGCTAAAAATCAAAGATACACCTCACTTTGGTCATCAGTAGTAACAGTAATCTTGTCTTTGACGGAATAACACGAGACAGAAGATTTGAAGCTAAGACCGGACTTGGGTATGGAGTTGCAATTGAGAGAAATTGGGTATTGAATTGGCTTTTTGTTGAAATCAACCCCAAATTTGGCGGGTAAAGTACCCATTTCTGCTCTCAACCCCAGGAGCATTTCTCTTATCTTCGTTTTCCAGTTTATTATCAATCACCGACTACTTCATGAATTAAGGAAACAAATAACAGAAAAGTTTCAGAAAAGTGTCTGTACTTTTCCTACGGTTACATATACACTTTTATTGGGACTTCTACGGTTGGATCATATATGAAATTCTTTTTTTTTGTTTTTTTGTTGTTGATATGCTGTGGTTCACATTGTTAAGAGGTTATTGCATCATATGGATATCAACTTTCTGCCAGAATCATGCTTGAATGCAGAAGATGAGATGATGATAAACCGATTCATAGCGGTGAATATGAACTTCCAGGGCAAGGTCTCACGCTTCACACTAAACTATTTCAGAGAACACCTATACGTGCAGAGATAATCTTTGAGACTCGTTTAAGTGGGTATTTAGTAAAGATTTTATATTAGTTTTTAAATTAATTTTTAGATTTTAAGATAGTTTTTAGTATTTTTTAGGTATTTGGTATTAGAGGTTTTAGATTTTCAAATGATTTTTAAAATAAGGTTTGAAAAAGTTATTAGAAATAGCTTTCACAATCACTACTACTATTAATTTTTAATTATTTTTCATTTTCAAATAAGTTATAGTTTTATATATAATATCTTTTTAGTAATTTCATATGCTAATAGTTAATTCAAAAGTTAAAAATGATACCAAACATTCAAGTGTAATAGCTAATCTAACAATTAATTTAAAAGTTAATCTAATAGCTAACGAAAAACTAATCTAACATCTAATTGAAAATCTAATGTCAAACATAATTTAACTAAACCATGATTGCATTGGGAAGTTTTGGACGTCGAGCAACGGAATGGAGGCTTCAGGAAGTGGGACAGATTTTGACCTGATGTAAGGATTTGAACTGGTGCAGAAGGTTGGATGCTGTCAAGGGATTCTGATATGTAAATGTGTAACAAGCAGTTAAGTAGAATGATTACACCGAGTTAGCTTAGTTTTAGATGTTAATTAATGAAACAATAAGGCTTAGTTAATAAAGGAACATGTGTAACATGCTGTAGGAATCTCCAAGTTAGCGTCTATGTTTATTAGTGATACAGTCACGTTAAGAATAAGCACAAATTCACCCATCTTTTTTTTGAGTGCTTGCTAAGAGTTTCCTGGTCCTCGTGTTTTTATCTTCTACTTGGTCATGTTCCTTACTGTTTTTCTTTTTCTTCTTTCGTTTACTTGTACGAGTGATTGGTTCTTCATTATCTTGTCTATTACAATTGGCTTCCAATTGCTGGTATGATGAATAAATTGGGTAAACAGGAGGTAAAGCATTGATGCAAGTAGCAGACTTTTAAGTAGAATCTACTTTACCTGGGGTTTATAAATGCGTCTCTCCCGAACCCAAATAATGAAAGCAGACCATAACAAATCCACTTCATATAGTATACTGTCACACCCTAACCTGGTGTAACATGCTCCCGTAGCATAATTAATAACCTCCTAAGAAAGGAAATCATTAATGATACTACAAAGGATGCATATATAGTTTTATTATTCATAAGTCATGTGCGAAAATTTCTACAATAACTTGTATTGAACGTTATACATT